>SJYQ01003196.1:74492-202021 GCA_006410935.1 Redunca redunca
TTTGTTTGTAGTGATGCTTTCTAAGGCCCACTTGACTTCACATTCCAGGATGTCTGACTCTAGGTGAGTGATCACACCATTGTGATTATCTGGGTCGTGAAGATCTTTTTTGTGTAGTTCTTCTGTGTATTCTTGCCTCCTCTTAATATCTTCTGCTTCTGTTAGGTCCATATCATTTCTGTCCTTTATCGAGCCCATCTTTGCATGAAATGTTCCCTTGGTGTCTCTAATTTTCTTGAAGAGATCTCTAGTCTTTCCCATTCTGTTGTTTTCCTCTATTTCTTTGCATTTATCACTGAGGAAGGCTTTCTTATCTCTCTTTGCTATTCTTTGGAACTCTGCATTCAGATGCTTGTATCTTTCCTTTTCTCCTTTGCTTTTTGCTTCTCTTGTTTTCACAGCTATTTGTAAGGCCTCCCCAGACAGCCATTTTGCTTTTTGCATTTCTTTTCCATGCCTACTTATACTTAATAATAACATCTTGAAGTCAGAGAAGTTCCATGGCCCTCAGTAGAGACAAAAGTCATTCTTTTCCCAACTCTAATAGTCCAGAGGAAAGAGTTATTAGAAAAGAGACAAACTCTCTTCTAATACTGATCAGTATGCATAGATACACAATGTATGTAGATCTTTGGATATAAAGGAAGTTGTCATGTGTCCTCTGAACTATTAGAGTTGGGGGGAAAAAATCAACTACTTTCTTTATTGGGCTTCCCTGGTGGCTTAGATGGTAAAGCATCTGCCCGCAATGCAGGAGACCCGAGGTTCAATCCCTGGGTTGGGAAGGTCCCCTGGAGAAGGAAATGTCAACCCACTCCAGTATTCTTGCCTGGAGAATCCCATGGACAGAGGAGCCTGGTAGGCTACAGTCCCTGGGGTCACAAAGAGTCAGACACGACTGAGCAACTTCACTTTCTTTATTAACATGGAAAAAAATGTTCCAAACATGATCTGGGACAAAATTGTTTTATAAGATTATTTACAAGCTACTCCTGGGGAAAAAATTATCATTCCTGAATAAAAATGCTTAAGCAATTTTCTGATAAACTTTAATTAGCTTAAGGCCTCTTCTGGGAATTTGGTACCCACACCATCAGCTGCCTGTTTGTCAAGAATCAAGTGATATTCAACCACCTATTTATTCTATCAAATCAAACCAAGATCATCTAGCCAAACTCTTTTCTTCAAAGATATTCTTACCAAAAGCAAGTCTTTGAACTGGCCAATAGAATCTCTTTGCTTGCAGGGAGTGTAAAATAAAATTTTGACATCAACTCATAACAAAATTGTATGAAAAAATTTAAGGTCATGTTGTTGGGCCTCAATAAGGACTGTTTTTTTAAAAAAATTTTGTTATTGGAGTATAACTGCTTTATGATGTTGCGTTAGTTTCTGCTATACAACAAAGTGAATCAGCTATATGTATGCATATATCCCTCCCTCTTGAGCCTCCCTCCCACCCACTGCTCCCCTCATTCCATCCCGCTAGGTCAGCACAGAGCACTGAGCTGAGCTCCCTGTGCTATGCAGCAGCTTCCCACTGGCTATTTTACACACGGTAGTCTATGTATCAGAGAAGGCAATAGCACCCCACTCCAGTACTCTTGCCTGGAAAATCCCATGGATGGAGGAGCCTGGAAGGCTGCAGTCCATGGGGTCGCTAAGAGTTGGATACAACTGAGCGACTTCACTTTCACTTTTCACTCTCATGCATTGGAGAAGGAAATGGCAACCCACTCCAGTGTTCTTGCCTGGAGAATGCCAGAGATGGGGGAGCCTGGTGGGCTGCCGTCTATGAGGTTGCACAGAGTCGGACACGACCGAAGTGACTTAGCAGCAGCAGCAGTCTATGTATGTCAATGCCACTCTCCCAATTTGTCCCACCCTCCCCTTTTCCCCCTGGTGTGAACATGTCTGTTCTCTACCTATAAGGACCATTTTACTGATCATGTTGAAGTTTCCTTTAGACTACCAGCTGTAACTTTACTTTAGACAAGTTTTTGTTGCTTTCTTCAAAAAGATGCAATTCAATTTTGATAACAGATTAGAGTATCTGCTGGGGATTTTTCTTGAGCTATTCAAAGTCTTGTTGCTATATTATTTGAAATCCTTATAATTATGCCTAAAAATTTTGCCTCTCTTCTGTTCTCTCACCTTTAATCTTGTTCATTGAAAAAATAGTTTGGCATCTGATATAACTTATTTGCTTCTCCTGGAAAAATCCCTTCTTTTTTCCTCCTTTCTTCCTGGTGTTACTAAGAGCCTAACTGCTAGGGATACTTCAAAAGAACATCACTATCATTTTGTCAGTTAACATAGGCATGTGTTCGTTCATTAGTTCAAATCTTTGTTAGTAGCCACTATGTGCAAAGTACTCTTTACACTTTCTGTCCTTCAGAAAATGATAGAAAAAACAGTTCAGTAATGCAACAGGTAGGCCACTTCATGTTTCAGAATTACATTCACTTACATACTAGCTGTATTAAGGAACTAGATTTAAGGGACTAGATCTGATAGAGTGCCTGATGAACTATGGACAGAGGTTCATGACATTGTACAGGAGACAGAGATCAAGACCATCCCCAAGAAAAAGAAATGCAAAAAGCAAAATGGCTGTCTGAGGAGGCCTTACAAATAGCTGTGAAAAGAAGAGAAGCAAAAAGCAAAGGAGAAAATGAAAGATATAGCCATTAGAATGCAGAATTCCAAAGAATAGCAAAGAGAGATAAGAAAGCCTTCCTCAGTGATCAATGCAAACAAATAGAGGAAAACGACAGAATGGGAAAGACTAGAGATCTCTCCAAGAAAATTAGAGATACCAAGTGAACATTTCATGCAAAGATTGGCTCGATAAAGACAGAAATGGTATGGACCTAACAGAAGCAGAAGATATTAAGAAGAGATGGCAAGAATATACAGAAGAACTGCACAAAGAAGATCTTCATGACCCAGATAATCACGATGGTGTGATCACTCACCTAGAGTCAGACATCCTGGAATGTGAAGTCAAGTAGGCCTTAGGAAGTATCACTACAAACAAAGCTAGTGGAGTTGATGGAATTCCAGTTGAGCTATTTCAAATCTGAAAAGATGATGCTGTGAAAGTGCTTCACTCAATATGCCAGCAAATTTGGAAAACGCAGCAGTGGCCACAGGACTGGAAAATGTCAGTTTTCATTCCAGTCCCAAAGAATGCTCAAACTACCACACAATTGCACTCATCTCACATGCTAGTAAAGTAATGCTCAAAATTCTCCAAGCCAGGCTTCAGCAATATGTGAACCGTGAACTTCCAGATGTTCAAGCTGGTTTTAGAAAACGCAGAGGAACCAGAGATCAAATTACCAACATTCGGTGGATCATCAAAAGAGCAAGAGAGTTGCAGGAAAACATCTATTTCTGCTTTATTGACTATGCCAAAGCCTTTGATTGTGTGGATCACAATCAACTGTGGAAAATTCTGAGAGAGATGGGAATACCAGACCACCTGACCTGCCTCTTGAGAAATCTGTATGCAGGTCAGGAAGCAACAGTTAGAGCTGGACTTGGAACAACAGACTGGTTCCAAATAGGAAAAGGAGTACACCAAGGCTGTATATTGGCACCATGCTTATTTAACTTATATGCAGAGTGCATCATAAAGAAACGCTGGGCTGGATGAAGCACAAGCTGGAATAAAGATTGCCAGGAGAAATATCAATAACCTCAGATATGCAGATGACACCACCCTTGTGGCAGAAAGTGAAGAAGAATTAAAGAGCCTCTTGATGAAAGTGAAAGAGGAGAGTGAAAAGTTGGCTTAAAGCTCAACATTCAGAAAACTAAGATCATGGCATCCAGTCCCATCACTTGATGGCAAATAGATGGGGAAACAGCGGCTGACTTTATTTTGGGGGGCTCCAAAATCAATGCAGATGGTGATTGCAGCCATGGAATTAAAAGAGGCTTACTCCTTGGAAGGAAAGCTATGACCAACCTAGACAGCATATTAAAAAGCAGAGACATTACTTTGTCAACAAAGGTCTGTCTGGTCAAGGCTATGGTTTTTCCAGTAGTCATGTTGGATGTGAGAGTTGGACTATGAAGAAAGCTGAGTGCCAAAGAATTGATGCTTTTGAACTGTGGTGTTGGAGAAGACTCCTGAGAGTCCCTTGGACAGCAAGGAGATCCAAGCAGTCCACCCTAAAGGAAATCAGTCCTGAATGTTCATTGGAAGGACTGATGTTGAAGCTGAAACTCCAATATTTTGGCCAGCTGATGTGAAGAGCTGGCTCATTTGAAAAGACCCTGATGCTGGGAAAGAGTGAAGGCAGGAGGAGAAGGGGACAACAGAGGATGAGATGGCTGGATGGCATCACCGACTCAATGGACATGAGTTTCGGTAGACTCCAGGAATTGGTGATGGACAGGGAGGCCTGGCATGCTGCGGTTCATAGGGTCGCAAAGAGTCAGACACAACTGGGTAACTAAAATCAACATACCAGCTGACATTGAGAAGATTTTAATGTTGGAAAATGTATAACTGTACTGAGATGTTTCAAAGATGCACTTAATTCATCTTATTATGTGACCCAAAACAGTTGTCCTAAGGTTCCTCATCTGCTTCCTTCAAATCTCTTTATGCCTGTCCCAGTTCTAGCAAGTGACTGACTTTTCTTTCTCTCTCTCAACTCCCCTTACATTAGTCTAATATCCCAAACTAAAGCTGTTCTTTCAGGAGCTTTTGGCCCTTTCTAGCCATTCAACGCTTTTTGAGCCTTTGCAACTGTATTCTCTCTGTGAGTTTTAGTCCAGGTCTGGAAACTGTCCTGTCAACCAGATGCCCTTCCCCTTTACTTGGGGCTGAGAGGAGTAACAGGACTGTTAATACTCATATAATAATATCAAGTCTACTGGGAGAAACATTAACAATCTCAGATACACAGATGATACCACTCTAATGGCAGAAAGTAGAGAGGAATTGAAGAGCCTCTTGATGAGGGTGAAAGAGGAGAGTGAAATAGTTGGTTTGAAACTCAACATTCAGAAAACTAAGAGCATGGTATCACTTTATTGCAAATAGGAGGGGAAAAAGTGGAAACAGTGACAGATTTTATTTTCTTGAGCCCCCAAATCACTGCAGACAGTGACTGCAGCCAGGAAATTTAAAGATGCTTGCTCCTTGGAGGAAAAGCTATGATAAACCTTCATAGGGAATTTAAAAAGCAGAGACATCACTTTGCCAACAAAGGTCTGTATAGTCCAAGCTATGGTTTTTCTAGTAGTCATGTATAGATGTGAGAGTTGGACCACAAAAAGGCTGAATGCCAAAGGACTGATGATTTTGAACTGTGGTGCTGGAGAAGACTCTTGAGAGTCCGTTGGACAGCAAGGAGATTAAACCAGTCAATCCCAAAGGAGATCAACCCTGAATATTCATTGGAAGGACTGATGCTGAAGCTGAAGCTCCAATACTTTGGCCACCTGATGTGAAGAACCAACTCATTGGAAAAGACCCTGATGCTGAGAAAGATTGAGGGCAGGAGGAAAAAGGGATGAGATGGTTGGATGGCATCATCAATTCAATGGACATGCATTTGAGCACACTCGGGGAGATGGTAAAGGACAGGGAAGCCTGATGTGCTGCAGTCCATGGGGTCACAAAGAATCAGACACAACTTAGTTACTGAACAGTTATTCTGTCTCCAGTAAAGCTAAGATCATACAATGTGAAATAAAGTGCATAGACAAGTTTGAAGTATCAAGGGCGTCTAAAAGAGTGGGAGACCATATCTATTTGTGAGGATTAGCCAAGTTTCTCAAGTCAGCAGATGGAAATTGACTCAAAGTTCACACATCAGTCATCTGGAGCATATGAAGCCTGATTCTCATGTGAACCAAGAACTTGCCCCATCAGGCCTCACTTGCTGATGTACTGCGGCCCAGGCAAAGCTGTTTCTACCCGTGCTTCTCTCCAGATGTCCTGGGCAATTTGCTGAGGGACTGAGTCAGAGCTGTCATGGGCCAGCACAATGGCAGTACACAAAGCACAGAAGAGTTTCTGCCAGTGCCTTTGCTGTGAAGCAAACCCACCTGCATAGTTAACATGGTGGGCCTGAGACTACTATCCTTAGGGCTAGCTTGCAAGATGGTCCTCTGACTACATATGGGAACTTGGTTTCCAGGAGACTTTCCACTGTTTCCAGAACTGGTAAGACTGGTTCAGTGTGCTCATCTGTGAAACCCACGCGGTTCAGACTGAACCCCTGCTTTCCTCTGAAGAGTCTAGAATTTTAGTGTATGCTAGGGAAAGTATATGCCTATGCCACCAGTCCCCAGGAAAAACCCTGGGTACTGAGTCTCTAAGAAGCTGTCCTGGTCACAAATTGGTGCTGGAGAGATCAAGCCCAGCCTGTGCAGTTTCACCGGGAAAGGGCCCTTGGGAGTTTGTCCTTGTTTCCCCCAGACTTCACCCTGTTTAACATGTCTCTGTGCCAGTTTTGATTTGAACACTTTTGCCTTGAGGACTATTTAAGTCCTGAGAGTCCTACTAGCAAATTGTTGAAACCCAGGCATGGTCTTGGAACTCTTGACACATGACCCCCACCTACATAAGTGGGCACATCTCCTTACACTCCTGCCCTTTCTCACTCTGTTTCTTTCTGTTCCTTGAACAATTTAAATTCTTTCCTGCCTCAGGGCCTTTGCACATACTACCTCATTTGCCTAGAATGCTCTTCCCTGTCTATGGCTCATGCTGCATGCTTCAACTTATATGTAACCTCTTCAGATACCTTCTCTGACCACCACCCACTGAGTTATCATCTCTCACACCATCTGTTTATTTACTGTCCACCAACCTTCAACCTAAATTGTCTTTATTTACTTGAATATAATTAGACTGCAGTTTCAAAAGGTGTGGGACCTATTTGTTCACACAATAACCTAACATTTATGACACAGAAATAATTCAATCTATATCTGTTGATAGAGTAAATGAATACACCCCTGCATTGAGATCAAAATATCAAAGGAGGGAGAAGCAGACATTTCGAAATCCATCCTAGCTTCTTCTATCCTATTGGAAGTCCATTTTGTACACAACAGAATTTCTTATTTGAAAAGGAGAAGACACAGTTGTTCTTGCTATGTATGTGTCCTCTCAGTGCTAATTTTAGCAGTTCTCATGAGATCCTACAAACATTTTAGTCCCTGCTCAAACAACTGGCTGTAATTGACCTGAACTCATATTTCACTTGAGACCCAAGAATTAGGAATGATCCTACTTGCTAATGGCAAGAACTCAGATTCTGATAAGGCAACACTCTGTCCCTGTACCTCAGAATGCTACTCCCTAGTGACCTTCTCCTTTTTGTATACTGTTAGAAAATTTATTGCTTCCCTTGTGGCTCAGCGGGAAAAGAGTCCGCCTGCAATGCAGGAAACCTGGGTTTAATCCCTGGGTTGGGAAGATCCTCTGGAGAAGGGAAAGGCTACCCACTCCAGTATTCTGGCCTAGAGAACTCCATGGATTGTATAGTCCATGGGGTCGCAAAGAGTCAGACACAACTGAGTGACTTTCACTTTCATGAGATTCATAACTTTATACTGATGCTGAGCATTGTTTTTTATTTCAGTTTAGATTTTAAGAATCAATTGCTCTACAAAACCACAAAATAATGTTGCCAAAGTATGAAACAAAGAGAAGTATGAACAGCCTCCTTAATGACTTCCTTTCTTCCAGTAGCTCTTGGATCATCCGAAAGACCTGTACTCAGAAACGTCATTCTTAACTCTGTCAAATGAAAAAAGCAGAGATCAAAAACAAGGGCTTGTTCCAAAATGCACTAGCCTTTAAGGAATCCTTTATAGTCAGAGATCAAAGCCAGAAAACTTCTATGAAGTACTATAGCTCATCTGGCTATCTAGGATAAGACTTTATTCTGCAAAAACTTTATTTTTCTACCTAGAGGAAAACTACTTATTCTCCAAAAATCTCATCAGATGCCACTTCCTTGGAAAAGCCTTTCCGAATTCCACAGACTTTAGTAGCTCACTGCACTGTGCTCTTATTGCCATTAGGGGAAACCTTTGCCATAGCACCACAAGGCTATTATATTTTAATTATTTGTTTGTGTGTCTTTCTCCCCCCAGCCAGGTTATGAACTCTTTAAAGCAGCCAACTTCATCCATCTTTGTATCTTTATACTTTGGCAGCTTCATAAATACTGATCAACTGGCAAAAGAATCAGAATTGAAACTGTAAGTATATGATTCCAAGTACTAACCTCTGGCCTGTTAAAGAAAGCTGATGAGTAATAGGGTGTAACATGTTGGGTTTATTTATTTATTTACAGCATTCTAAAAGATTTGATACAAAAATTTCTAAGGAATTTTGTAGATCAAAGGAAGCATCAAGTATTTTCTCTCTTCCTTTAAATACAGGCAGGCTGTAAATTCAAATTTTCTTTCCATCAAGGGGTTTTAGAGCCTATACTCTGTGAATTCTGTTTACAGTTTAGAGTATAGATCCCTCTGGAGCCCACCACCCCTACCCTACTTCATCCAGGCTGTGCATTCTGGGAGGTCTTTACACATCAAGGGAATGTTAATGCCCAAACTTTATGAAAAAGCAGTTGTAGAAAAATTAGCTAATGCAGACCAGGGCCCCAGGAAGAGAATTATGGTGTGTGTGGTGGCTCATCTCCGGGAAGATTTACTACCCCACCTGAAAAGACACGCTGCTGTGTGACAGGAATTTATTTACAGTTCAAGCCTGACCTTTTTCCGTGTTGAGGGAGATTGCATTACTGGGTAGCTGGGGGATTTATTGTCCCTGTTTAGCAGCAATGACATTTCCTGACGATTGACTGCAGAGGCCCTTCTAAGCTCAAGCAGAGAAAATCCTGGCCCTGAGGCCCCTCCTGTACTGAGGGGCAGGTTTCATGGGGCAGAGTATTAATAGGTTTAAAGGACAAGGTTTACTGGAAGAGAGTGAGAGCACAGGGGGCAGTGTGATGGCACAAACAAGCAGGCTGCCCCGCCGCCTCCCACAGACACCAAGATAAATACGTTCAAGTCACCAGGGGACTCTAGAGTCCTGCAGTGTGAAAAGTCAGCTGGCAGACATGAGCATGTTGGACTGCAGGAAAATGAAACAGAAGCCCCTTCCACTCTCCCCATCTTTTTGGCTTCTCTCTGCACCATATCTAGGTCAGAGCACCAAATGAGAGAAGGGATTCTCAGAAGGGCCTCTGCCAAACGACTCTCATTCCAGGTCATCTTTGTAGATGCACCAACTGCCAAACTAGGATGTGCGCATCGTAAATTTCTTTTTGCTAAATCTGCATTTCTTTTCTCCACCCTCTCCATTGCAATAAAATGTGGGGTTTTTTTTCTTTTAATATTTTATTTATTATTTTTTGGCTTTGCTGGGTCTTTGTTTCTGCACGTGGGCTTTCTCTGGTGGCAGTGAGCAGAGCAGGGGCTACTCACTAGATGTGGTGCACAGGCTTCTTGTTCCAGTAGCTTCTCTCATCACAGACCACAGGCTTTAGGGTGCTCGAGCTTCAGTAGTTGGGGCTCAAGGGCTCCAGGGCCAGTGGCTCAGTAGTTGCGGCACATGGGGCTAGTTGCCTGCCCCATGTGGAATCTTCCTGGGCCGGGGATCAAACCTTTGTCCCCTGGGTTGGCAGGCAGGTTCTTAACCACTGGACTACCAGGGAACTCAAACTTTGTGAGTCTTTTTGAAATATATATATGTATATCTTCAAGGAAATTTAGAATAAAAAAGTTCTCAGACTAAGAACACACCATGTATTGGTTATTGTGATTAAGAAAACCAAATGTTCCCAAGTAAATTAGATAGTAAAGTTGACTCAAGACAGGGACTTCTTAACCACAAGAACAATTTAGATGTACTAAATTCAAAATGAATCACAAGTGTAGCCTGTTTGGCAACATTAGATTCAGAGACATAAATATAATCTGCCACTATTAGCCCAGAGAATAGCGATTTAATGATCAGCTTACCCCCTCCTCCCCATCTGCAGTGTGGACCATTAATCACATCATATATAAAACTCCAAGACACAAATGGACAAGAACTACAATGTTTCACTAAAGACGTCTCTTTTTTAAATTATACACGTTTTTATTCGTGTTGCAAATTATTTCTGTAATTTAAAGTATAGAATTAAAAGACTGGAAGAAGATCTAGTTATCATCTTGGACAGTTTTTCCAACATTTTTAAGCAAAGAAAAATACTTCGTCCCAAAAGAAGCCCCCAAAACAAAACAAACAAAAGCTGAGTTTCTCACCAGGAGGTCTTGGAGACCTCTCCTCCTTGCTGCCCTTAGCCCAAGAGCTTGTGGGGCATCATGTAGGGTTTGGAAGTGCTGAATTTTTTTCTCTGGAAAGCCTGAAAGCTGATGATCTGGAAGGAACCTCTTTTTTTTATGAAGAAAAATGAATCCAGAAGAGGTTAAATTCCTTTCTTAAACTGACACAATCAGCTGCTTCCTAACCCAGAACTAGAACCCAGGTGTTTAGGATGCCAAAATAATTCCAGTCTGGATCCTAGTCTCTTCTGGAGCAGAATGCTAGAAAGCAACCCTTTTACATCTGGGTTAAAAAGATATGACCCACTGCCTTCTTCATTGCCCAAGACAGAAGTCACTTTTTAATACGTAATTTGATATAGCAGTTAATGAACATCTGTTTCCTATCAAACACTGCAGTTCTGGGTTTCTCCTGTTAAAAAGAGAACTGCTGCACCATTAACAATAGCCAAAATATGGAAACAACCTAAGCATCCATCAATGAATGAATGAGTAAAGAAGATGTGGCATAGACACACACACACACACGCACACATGCACACACATACACAACGGAACATGAGAAAGAGGGAAATCCTGCCATTTGTGACATGATGCATGGACACAATGCATGAGAGCATTGTGCTAATAAGCCTGACAGAGAAAGATAAATACTGCATGGTATCACTTATACGTGGAATCTAAAAAGAAAAAAGCCAAGCTCATAGAAATAAAGAGTTGAAAAGTGGTCAGGAGCTGGTGAGAGCAGTTAGGGAGAGGCTGGTAAAAGGGTACAAACTTTCAGGTGTAAGATCAATAAGATCTCAAATCTAATGCAACACATGGTGACTATAGTTGATAACACCCTATTGTTTTGAAATTTTCTAAGAGAGTGGAACCTAAATTCTCTCACCAAAATAAATAAATTTGTGAGGTGATGGGTGTGTTAATTAACTACATGAGTGAAATCCTTTCATAATGTATACATATACCAAATCTCTAGAATGCATACTTTATCTTACAACTTTTGTGGCAATTACAGCTCAATAAAGTTGAAATCAAAGAACCAGAACTGCTCTTTCACGTAATCTATAGCCAGTTATCTCCACCAAGTACAATTTGGTTGTCAAATTTGTAACATGAACAACACATAATGATTGCAAAGTATTTGAAAACTGTAAAATGCTACATAATTTAAACATAAAAATATAAGGTCATTTCCTGTAAATAGGCATGTGATCTGTGAGTCTCGCTGCCTAAATATTGGACACCGCTCTCAGGACATCACCTCCCTCAGGACATCAGTGATGCTGCATCACAGATAAAGCAGGGTGGCAGTGACACAGAGAAGCAAACGTGGCCCAAGATTAAAATGGCCTGTTCAGACCCTGAGACATTCGGAGTGCCGCCGGTGGCGGATGCTGCTGGTTTGTTTCCTACGGTCAGCTTTTCTCAGCATTTACATCAACCCTGAATATAAGGTCACTATATTCTGTTACTGTTTATTTTACTTTGTTTGTCCTGGGCAGAAAGTGAAAAGGAGAGAAGGTATTTCCAGTGTAGTATAAAATGATCCAGGCTAATTAAACACAGTTGAGAGCCGAGTGACAGATTAGTTTTTCATCCCATTAGCACATATGCAGAAACCAAAGTCATAAACACTTACTAAGTTCTTTGTCATTTATTTTAACGCTTTCTAAATGTGCTAGGGAGAAAAAATTTATGATGTGTTTCTACAGCACTCTGGTCTTAAGGTTCTATGCATCAAGAACTAATTTATTTCTATAATGGATTATCAGTTTACAAAGAATGCCTCACATAATAAATGTAAGGAATTAATGTTGGAGTCTCTAATTATTGAATAATGTAAGCAAAAATATAAGCAATTACTGAAAAAAATTTTATGTGCTGAATCTTCAAAAAGCAATATAAGGAGAAAAGAAGTTTTATGTATTTTAAGAAAAACAAGATTTAAAAAATCACATAGATTCACATTTTTACCATAAAAGAGTTTCAAAGCTGTTTACCACCCACTATTTAAAACCTAAATTCCAGTCCAAAGAATTTTGCACCACCTCCAGCAAGATTATTGTAATAGGATTTAAAGGATTACTAAAATATGGCTATTAGGTAAAAATAACTGACTCTACAGCTCACTTGCTTAAAGATTTATTTACCCTAGTAAACTTAGTAAGTCAAACATAGCCAGTTAGTCTAACATTTCTACTCCCAATATATCTGAATTTTCGGTATCACCAGCAATCTGCAAAACTGATACATTTACCTGGCATTTGACTACTAAAAATACTTTAATAGAAATAAAAACTGTAAACAATTTTAACTAATTCACCTATTTTCCATGGTTACACTGCTTCAGCTTTGTCCCAAATAAACTTCACTGGAGCTTAACATTATATGACCTGATTTATATTGATAAGATGGCTGAAATTGATGAACATCTGTTTTTCTCAATCATGAATGGCAATAACTGACTGTATAATTATTTTACTGTAACCATGTAACTCAGTTTTATTTCAGGGTTTATGATAATGCATCTCAACCAAAGGAAAAAAATGTAGAAGTAAAAACTACTTGACATGTATTGAGGAATATTAAAAGTATGCTGCTGCTGCTGCTGCTAAGTCGCTTCAGTCGTGTCCGACTGTGCAACCCCATAGACGGCAGCCCACCAGGCTCCCCCGTCCCTGGGATTCACCAGGCAAGAACACTGGAGTGGGTTGTCATTTCCTTCTCCAATGCATGAAAGGGAAAAGTGAAAGTGAAGTCGCTCAGTCGTGTCCAACTCCTAGTAACTCCATGGACTGCAGTCTACCAGGCTCCTCCGTCCATGGGATTTGCCAGGCAAGAGTACTGGAGTGGGGTGCCATTGCCTTCTCCGATTAAAAGTATATGTTAGTACAATTCCCAACATCCCTTTCTGTGGCAAGACCACCCACTCCCAGGAAACAGGGAATAACCTAGGAAGATCTACTAAAGAAAACACTCCTTTCTCCACCTTTCCTAAAACGGGTATCCTCAAAGCTGCTTATGGAAAAGTTATTAACCCTCTTAAACCACAGGCATAATATTCAAAGTCCCTCTTTGATCTGCCCTCCCTAACAACAAATTAGTTCAAGTCTTTAAGCATGCCTTGATGCCTGTTATGTGTGCTAAACATCATAGAAAGAACAGAATAGTCCCAATATAAAGAAACAGGATTCTACTGAGACAAGGTATATGCATGAGAAGCTCTAGCAGGCAGTGAACTGTTCGAAAACAAGATACACAGGTCATGGTCAGGGCTAGGTAACCTCAGAATTTAGTGCATGATGAACTGGCCAAGAACATGGGCTTTGGAATATCGGTCAGAGTTGCCATTTATTGAGTAAACTCAGGAGGTATTATTTCCAACGATTTTTTTTTATAGATAAGGAAACAGATGCAAGGAGGGGTCATATAATTTGTCTCAAATTACACAGGTGTAAGTGGTAAACCCAAGTCATTTGACTCCTGAGGCTGGGTTCTTGGATCTGATAGCATATTGTCAAGTCCAGCCTCAGATCACAGTCCCCACCAGCATCACAACCCTGGACACATCCTTTAAGCTCTCTAAACTTAAGGTGTCTCACCTATCAGATGAGACCAAAAAGAGATAATATATTAAAGGGCCTGGCATACTATCTGACACTTACTGTGCTCTACAGTTCATAGCACTATTTATTTACTTACTTATTTTTGACTGCCCCGGGTCTTCGTTGCTGCGTGCAGTCTTTCTCTAGTGTGGAGAGCGGGGGCTACTCTCTAGCTATGGTGCAGGGGGCTTTTCGTTGTGGTGGCTTCTCTTGTTGCAGAGCGTGGGCTCTAAAGCACATGCTCAGTAGCTGTGGCCCAGGCTTTGTTGCTCCTCTGAATGTGGGATCTTCCTAGACCACTGATCAAACCATGTCCTCTGCATTGGCAGGCAAATTCTTAACCACTAGACTGTGAAGTAAGCTAAGCGCCAAAGAATTGATGCTTTTGAACTGTGGTGTTGGAGAAGACTCTTCAGAGTCCCTTGGACTGCAAGGAGATCCAACCAGTCCATTCTGAAGGAGACCAGCCCTGGGATTTCTTTGGAAGGAATGATGCTAAAGCTGAAGCTCCAGTACTTGGGCCACCTCATGTGAAGAGTTGACTCATTGGAAAAGACTCTGATGCTGGGAGGGTTTGGGGGCAGGAGGAGAAGGGGACGACTGAGGATGAGATGGCTGGATGGCATCACCAACTCGATGAATGTGAATCTGAGTGAACTCTGGGAGTTGGTGATGGACAGGGAGGCCTGGCGTGCTGCGATTCATGGGGTTGCAAAGAGTCGGACACAACTGAGCGACTGAACTGAACTGAACTGAGACCTCCAGAGAATTCCCTGTAGCTTCTATTATTATTATGTAATGATATCATAGTAATGACCATCCAGACTTCCTTTCCTGATTTGAAGACAAGTTTCTGGTTCAAGAGAAACAAAAGAGTTAAAGCAGAGAGACAAAAAAGGCAAACACTGAAAATGCAGGAGACTTCTCCACCCATCCCAGGTGGATTACAATCCACCCAGGTTCTTACAATCAAAGAGAAGAGCTAAAAATTGCCAGTCTCCAAAATATCTGCTTTCATACATATCTGCAATTTTCTCCTGGTGCTGCTTCAAGACCTTAACCATATGCCAAAGGCTGGCCAATTCCCCCTTGTTATCAATCATCATTTTTGGAGGGTTTTTTTCCTTAAGTCAATTTCACCCTTATCATTACTATTAATATACTTTCTGTAATGAAGATTTAAGAATTAACACGGTCTGTTTTGTGAGGATTTTTTAAAAGTCATCAAAAGAAAAAAATCAGTTTAAATGCCATTGCCCTGTCGATTGAACTATGCAGACAGTCTGTGGGGGATCTGGCTGCATGGTGTTGGTTAGCAGCTTTGACATTCTGTCCTTTTCAACCTCACTCTTATTTTTCATCATAATTTCCTCTGTCAATTGGCAAGCTTTAAAAGAAAATTTTAAAAATATCTCTGGTGACAAGTTGCAAAGGAAACTAAAAAAAAAGTCATGTTTTTTTCCTTTCTCTCTAGATATTTCTTTCTCATGCCTTTCTGAGAAAATGTAAAATATTTCATCAAACATGAAAGAGAATTCCATAAATATGTGCATATTTTTATAGTAAACATCTTGTTATATAACTTATGAATTCTTTTTAATGGATTCACCTGGCTCCCCTGGTGACTCAGTGGTAGCCTGCCAATACAGGAGACCTGGGTTTGATCCCTGGGTCAGGAAGATTTCCTGGAGAAGGAAATGGAAACCACTCTGGCATTTTTGCCTGGGAAATCCCATGGACAGAGGAGGCTGGTGGGCTACAATCCATGGAGTCACAAGAGTTGGACATGGTTTAGCTACTAAACTACCCCCACCATGCTATTACTCAGGTGCTTCGTGATTTGGGTTTCACAAGTCCTCTCTCCCCACACCTCCCCACTGGGAAAACCTTTAGTCTCTCAAAGTCTCTGTGACTGAATCTGCAAGGTTTGGAGATAGAGAGGCAATTCTCATTTGACAGCAACTGCTGATTCCCATTGTGCTATATTAGCATCCCAGAGACACAGCTTTTCTCATTCCTACAGCTTAGGTACTCTGTGCCTTGAGCAAATTCCTTAACCTCTCTGAGTCTCTTGGTCTGTCTATAATAAGGAAATAATAATACCTACTCTGTGAAGATAAAATGTAAGTAAAAGTTCTGACCATACTACCCAGAACAGAGTAAGCCAATATATGATGCCTATTATTATAATTACTTGCCTGATACTTCTCTGACTGTTCTAGTTAAGTACACAAAGGAGGTACTATTCCAATAAAGGGTTTAGAGGCCTGAATAGCCTGGCTCTGAGGGTGTCCAGGTGAGCTTAATCTTTGGGTCAGGATGGCCAGGCTTTTTCGTGGGAAGACTCTTTTTTGCTTCTGTAGTTCCTGCAGGATTGACTTGTAGGCACTCCTGGTGGGTCCAAGCACTGGCAAAGGTAATCTACCTTGGTGATCCCCTGCTCACAGTGTGGATTAAACTGGAATTTGAATATCAGTTCCACCATTTGGTAGCATGTGACTGTGACAACGAAAAGTACTCAACTTCAGTTTTGAGAAATGAAATATTGCCTGCTGTATCAGTAAACAAAGGATGCTGCAGTCACCAGTGATTGCAGCCACCACCAATGGGCTAGACGGTAAATCCTGACAGAAATCAGAAAGGAATAAAGATACCTGCTTGCTGTCTAGCATCCATCAGCCTGCAGCCACTGAGGAAACGCTGGATGAAAGAACATGGGGTATTGGCCCCAGATAACTAAGGTACGTATCAAAGGAATGATCCCAGTGAGCCCAGTTCAGTTCAGTTCACTCAGTCATGTCCGACTCTTTGCAACCCCATGAATCCCAGCACGCCAGGCCTCCCTGTCCATCACCAACACCTGGAGTTCACTCAGACTCACGTCCATCGAGTCCATGATGCTTTCCAGCCATCTCATCCTCTGTTGTCCCTTCTCCTCCTGCCCCCAATCCCTCCCAGCATCAGAGTCTTTTCCAGTGAGTCAACTCTTCGCATGAGGTGGCCAAAGTACTGGAGTTTCAGCTTTAGCATCATTCCTTCCAAAGAAATCCCAGGGCTGATCTCCTTGCAGTCAAAGGGACTCTCAAGAGTCTTCTCCAACACCACAGTTCAAACGCATCAATTCTTCGGTGCTCAGCCTTCTTCACAGTCCAACTCACACATCCATACATGACCACAGAAAAAACCATAGCCTTGACTAGACGGACCTTAGTCGACAAAGTAATGTCTCTGCTTTTGAATATGCTATCTGGGTTGGTTATAACTTTTCTTCCAAGGAGTAAGCGTCTTTTAATTTCATGGCTGCAATCACCATCTGCAGTGATTTTGGAGCCCCCAAAAATAAAGTCTGACACTGTTTCCACTGTTTCTCCATCTATTTCCCATGGAGTAATGGGACCGGATGCCATGATCTCAGTGAGCCCAGACTCCTTGCATATTCCCATACATAGAAAAGCACTAGATTTCTTAACTTGAGATATCTAGTTTTCTTTTACTAACTGAAGTCTTTTGTTCCAACTTCTTGCCTTTGTTGTAAAACTCCTATATATTCTGGCTCCTCTCCTCACCTCCTCAGAGCAGTTTTCTCAGGGCTGAGATGCTGCCTCCAGGGCTTAAAGTCTCATTAAAGGCATAATGCTCAGCCTTTAGGTTGTGAATTTTTTTTCACTTGATACATAACTCATCTGTAAACTGGAGATGGAATGTAATATTCTCCACTTCCAAGAATTATTGCAAAGATTAAACAAGACAGTATAGTCACGCACATGGTGGAATTCAGTAAATTCTTTATACCTAGCTTGTTTGCCCACAGTCCAGGTGATGATCATTTGAATTAAAAGGTACATGGATCAGCTCTCCAATTACACCCAAGTCCTAGGGGTCAAAACAACCTACCATAGTTTTTTTTCTATTTTGAACATTAAAACGTTCTTATATTAAGTCTCTGCTTAAATTATAATTCTCCCTTACCTAGTTATCCACCAGACAATCATTCTTACTGGTGTTTACTGAAAAATCTATATAATATAAGCACTGAATGGATGGATTTGTGCATAATCAAAGCCAAGACTTACCAAGGGATTCCTATATCAATTACTTGTCATGAGTTATGTCATTTAATGTTGACGTGAACCCTCTGAGGTACTATCCCCAGTCTACAGATAAGGAAACTGAAGCTCAGAGAGATAAACTTACCCAGATTTACAAAGCTAGGAAGTAGCAATGCCTGCATTTGAATGGAAAGAGTTTAAGTCCAAAATATATAGTATGATGTACTTTCTTGGAAATGTGTTAACTATTTTATAGATGTAATTTCAATCCCTGTGATGACAGACCTCCAGCTGGTGCTGCTGCTAGTTGCCTGCTGGCGCTTGGCTTGGCAGTCACTGACACAGCCCCCTGGGGAGACCAAGTCAGACAGACCAAGTCCTCCACTTCGCCATCAGGTTGCTCTGAGTCTTTGAGCCTGGGCCAATCCCTTGCCACGTTTCATGAAAATCTTTCCATGGGATCATGCAAGGAAAACAAAGAGGGAATGCAAAAACCCAGTGGTAATCTAGAGCTTACATGCGATTAAGGGAAAGGGGTGTTCTGTCAATCAAACATCCTGGTTAAATCAGAGACGTCAGTGTCTGCACAGAACATTAAGTACCCATGTTCAAAGACTATATGTGTAATTCCTAGTGCCCAAACAGAGCATATTTTCATCTTTCTTTGACAATCCAGAAGTCATGGGTGGGTCTCAAGGCCATTATAAGGCATCTCAATCACCTCATTGTAAACTACCAGTGAGGAAGAGAAGTGCAATTTTTTTTAAGATTTTTTTATGTGAACCATTTTAAAGTCTTTATTGAGTTCATTACAGCATTGCTTCTGTTTTATATTTTGGGTTTTTGGCCCTAAGGTATGTGGGATCTCAGCTCCCTGATCAGAGATCAAACCTGTACCCCCTGCACTGGAAGGTGACGTCCTAACCACTGGACCACCAGCAAAGTCCAGAGAAGTACAATTTTAAAGGGATTTACTAGACTAGAGAGAGTACCTTATATATGTATATTGGATGAAAGAGTACCCCAAGTTTTTTATATTTTAGAATATAAAAGATTTTATATTTTTATATTTCAGCTTACTTAAGCCAGAATCCATGAGAGCCCTTGGTCAGGTAAGTCAAAACCATGTGAATATTTATTTCTCTAGAATAGTTTGGATCAAGTTCATTTGTAAATGTGTTACTGAACCAGACTCATGTCTGCTTGCCCACAGGCAGTAAAGCCAGTCTGCTGACACAAGGTTGTCATAAAGGACAGTGCAGTGTTTATTGCAGGTGTCAGACAAGGCGTGTAGAGCAGCTACTGCTGAAAAGCCCTGAACTCCCCAGTGGCTATCAGTGAAAGATTTTTATAGACAGGGTGTGGGAGAAGGTTGTGGGGTGCATGACCAGCTCATGGACATTCTTCTGATTGGTTGGTGGTGAGGTCATCAGGAATCAACGTTATCAACCTTCTGGTTCCAATTGGTCTGTGGTCCACGTGCTTGTGGGCAGGATACAGTTATATTCTTCCACTTGATGGGGGTTTGTGTAACTGCAAAACAACTTAAGGATATGGCTCAGAACCCCGACAGCACCTTGATGCCAGGCTTATAGCCTCCAGAACCATGAACAGAGATTTTCAGCCAAGGTGGTGGAGTCAGACTTGATCTCACTCTTCCTCTCATGAGCACACCAAAAAAAAAGGCTACATCCAGAGACATGAAGACGAAATCAAGAGGCGATAAGGAGGGGTGCACTCACAGTGTAATCAGATCCCATACCACCCAGACGGACAACCCACAGACTGGAGAAAAATTAAATCACAGAATTTCTCCCACAGGGGTGGAAGCTGAGCCCTATGCCAGGCTCCTCAGCCCAGGGGTCCAGTCATTGGGAGGAGGAGCCTCCAGAGCACTGGGCTTTGCAGGCCAGCGGGGCTTAACTGCAGGAGCCCCCCAGGACCAGGGAAACAGACCACCACCCTTGAAGGGCGTACACAGGTGCTCAGGGCAAAAGCCAAGACTCCACAGAAACCTGAGCCAGACCCACCTTCTGGTCTTGGAGGGTCTCCTTGGGGTTGGGGGTGGCTGTGGCTCTGGCATCATACAAGATGGTGGCCAATACAGTGGGGACCTATGTGAACTCTGGGTGGAGTCAGACATTTTAAGTCCTTGGCACTGGGACCCCACCCAACAGCCTATAAGTGCCAGTGCTGAGACGCCTCAAGCCAGACAACCAACAGGGTGGGAAATGGCCTTGTCCATCAGCAGACAGGCTACCTAGACTTCCTGACTCACAGCTGCCTCTAGACACATCCCTTGACAGATCTTGGCCCACCAAAGTGTCAAGACCCCGCTCCACCCACCAGTGAGGAGGCACTAGCCTCTCCCACCCAGAAAACCTACACCAAGCCCTTAGACTAGCCTCACCCACCAGGGAGCAGATGCCAGAAGCAAGGAAAGTACAGTTCTGCAGAACTGAGTTTACAACACAGATCAGAGTCTACACTGGGACCAGGCGGTCCAGGCCCTCTGCTGGGACACAAAGGACATCCCCTACAGAGAGCCCCTTCTCTAAGACAGAGAAATATAACTAAGCTACTAAACACATAAAAATACAAACAGAAATGTAAGCGATGAGGCAGCAAAGGAATATGTCCCAGACAAGGGAACAAGATAAAGCCCCCATAGAACAGTTAGGTGAAGTGGAGATGGCCAACCTGTCTGTAAGAGCGCAGTGCAGTGACGATAAAGAGGATCCAAAAACCTGGAGAAAGAATGAAGACACACAAATTTAATGAAGAGCTAGAAGATCTAAAGAGCAAATAGAAGAACAATACAGTAATTGAAGCGAAAAATACACTAGAAGGAATCAATAGCAGAATAAATGAGACAACGAATGGGAGAGATTCCTGGGATAAACATTAAATGCACCAATATTTGCATTACAGTGGGGCCACAGAAGGAGAAGAGGGAAAGAAAGGGCCTGAGAAAATATTTGAAGTGGTAATAGCTGAAATATGGGAAAGGAAATAGTCACCCAGCATAGAGTCCCATACAGGATAAGCCCAAGGAGAAACCTGCTGAGACACAGAGTAGTCAGATGGACAAGAAAATGACAGAAAATATTAAAAGCAGCAAGGCGAAGAGCAACAAATAACATACATGGGAATCCCCTAAGACTGTCAGCTTATTTTTTGGTAGAAACTCTGCAAGCCAGAAGGCATGATATATTTAAAGGGATGAAAGGGAGAAACCCACAACCAAGAATACTCTACCTAGCAAGGCTCTTGTTCAGATTTAGCAGAGAAATAGAAAGCTTTACACACAAGCAAAAGCTAAGAATTTAGTACCATCAAGTCAGCTTTACAGTAAAATCCAAAGGAACTTCTCTAAGTGGAAAAGCCCAAAACCAGAAATAAAATTACGAATGGGAAAGACCACTGGTAAAGGCAAACTTCAAAATACAGAGCAAATATTGACAGACATAAAAGGAGAAATGGACAGTAACACAATAATACTGGGGGGACTTGAACACCCACTTACCTAAATGGGCAGATCATCCAGACCAAAAATTAGTAAGGAAACAGGCCTTAAATGACATAATAGCCTGCTGCTGCTAAGTCACTTCAGTCGTGTCTGACTCTGTGCGACCCCATAGATGGCAGCCCACCAGCCTCCCCCATCCCTGGGATTCTCCAGGCAAGAACACTGGAGTGGGTTGCCATTTCCTTCTCCAATGCATGAAAGTGAGAAGTGAAAGTGAAGTCTCTCAGTCGTGTCCGACTCTTAGCAACCCCATGGACTGCAGCCTACCAGGCTCCTCCATCCATGGGATTTTCCAGGCAAGAGTACTGGAGTGGGATGCCATTGCCTTCTCCTAGATAGGCTTAATTGATAATTATAGGACATTCCATTCAAAAGCAGCAGAATACGCTTTCTTCTCAAGTACACACAGAACATTCTCCACAATAGATCATATCATGGATCACAAATCAAGCCTCGGTAAATTTAAGAAAATTGAAATTGTAATCAAGTATCTTTCCCAGCCTCAAGGCTCTTAGATTAGAAGTCAGCTACAAGAAAAAAAACTGCAAAACACACAAATGTGGAGAAAAAAGATGAATCTATGTATATAATTTGCGTGACAGATGTAAAACAGAATTGTAATTCTCATGGTGTCAAGTTTTCCAAGTAATTATGAAATGAGTATTTTCATATCAACAGGATAAGTATTGTTATCCTCTTTCAAGATGAGATTACCAAGGCCCTCTGAGGATCGATAACTTCACCACAAGGCTCCTTAGCTACTGAGCCACTTCATGAACCCACATCTGTCTGTGCAGCCTGTGGTCTTTTCCTGGCTTTCTCATCCAGGCTTACATATCAGAGCCACCTGAGGTTGTCTGCTAAATGTGTATCTTTGCTTGTTGGGACTCATGTTTTGCAAAATGTGTTATGTTGATTCTAATGTATATCGATTATTCAGAATATCCTGTTTACTTAAATGGGCTTACCTTTATCATTATGTGTAAACTGTAAATAAAACCCAGAGCTGTTAAGAGTATTTTTTCATAAATATATTAAATGAAGTGAAGCCGCTCAGTCATGTCCGAGTCTTTGCAACCCCATGGCCTGTAGCCTACCAGGCTTCTTAGTCCATGGGATTTTCCAGGCAAGAATACTGGAGTGGGTTACTATTTCCTTCTCCAGGAGATCTTCCTGACCCAGGGATTGAACCTGGGTCTCCCACATTGTAGGCAGACACTTTACCGTCTGAGCCACCAGGGAACACCAAAAATATATTAAAATTTATTGAATCAAACTTGAAAAAAAAGAAAAAAAAAATATTGTCTACAGCCCTGGAGGAGAAACTCAAGTCTTTGACTTTGTTTAATGGCTAAACTATCATTATTTTGTCTTTTGTTGTTTTTCAGGGACATTAGGTATTTATTAGGGTTAGGTATTTTTTAAAATTAATTTCTTGCTCGATGGTTTTTCTTTGCTTTTGCATTTTCCCACTTCTCTGATTAAATTTACACTTCGAAAATCGGCGAAGGCCTAGGAGGCTAGTTTTTCTGCAAACAAGAGGCAGGTGGAGGTCACGGGTGGAGGGAGGAGGTCGGCTCTGAGAAGGCGTCAAAGGGTCCTGCTCGTTACAAACGTGTTATTTTCTAGGTTGCCAAGGTTAGCCCTGGTAACCTTCCTACAGTTTGGTATGTTGAATAAGGTGGATTTATAACGTGGTTTCAAGGATGAAAACTAATGAACATAGAAAATGGCTAATGGAAAGTCACCAGATCTGACCCCAAAATTCACTCAGGTGTCTTCAGGGGAGCATCAAAGAAACTTCCCATCTCTCAAGATCCCTCTTCCTTTATGCTCTACCATCCCCAGAGAAACTTTCATTCCCAGCCCTTGGAGTCTTTCTTCACTATCGTCTTTCACCTTCCTTGAGGTTCAAACTAAACTTGCCAGAAATCCTTAGGTCTGAGTCTCCACGTTCTCGGTCCCACTGCCCAGGTGAGTTCCTAACCAGACATCTCCGGCTCTGACTGTATCCCTGGGGACTCTGCCAGACTAGGAGTCAGGATTCTGAGAGCAAAGGCAGTGCTGATTCTCTACTTATGCTCTAGGGTCTTGGTATGTCTAGCAGCATTGGTAGATGAAGAAAGATTATCTTTGGGTTGTCTCATATAATGTCTCATATAATGACAAAACTTGAGGGCTTTGAAACTGGTCCCCATGCACAGAGGGCAAGGAGAGATGAAAGAGAGAGGCAGACCACTCCAGTCTGGTAGGTAGCAGATTTAAGGAAGGAAGGAAGCAAGGAAACTTACATACAAGGCTTGGCTTTGGTAACTACAGGATGAGTAGATTTCCACAGCTGCCCACAAGAATCTTAAAAGTGTACAAGAGGAGGGATTTCACTGGTGATCCAGTGGTTAAGACTTCACCTTCCAATGCAAGGGGTGCAGGTTCAATCCCTGGTTGGAGAGCTAAGATCTCATGTACCTTGCAGCCAAAAAAACATAACGTAGCAACAATACAGTAACAAAACTGATAAAGACTTTTAAAAAAATAAATACAATTACCTTAAAAAAAGCTTTATTTTAAAAAAACTTGACAAGTGGAAGTCTTAACCAGTATAGTCATGTATAACACCCATATGGTCTCAACACCACATTGCTCACTCAAGGCTGAGTCCTAGAAAACTGTTTCCACTGTGGGGAAAGTGGGTAGAACATACATTCCAAGGATAGAGGAGGAGGTTAAGAGCCTTCCATTGCCCAGGACTAGCTCAGGGGTCAATTGGCAGTCATGTCCTCTCAATGACCTCCTCCAACATTTATCTAGTGACTATGAAAACACCATCCCGAGAGAGACTTTCTGATTTGGAAAGGGATCACGCAAAGTGATTCCTTATGTCAGTAATTATGTACATTTCATTTGGTTACCATATTAAAAATCTATTATGTGCTGGCCACAGGGTTCATGATAGTCTTGTTTTCACGAACAAAAAATATAAGTCAGCAGTAATGTAGAATTCTAAATCAAAACTCACCATCCACCCACATCTGGCCAGTTCCCAATGAGTGGCCTCTGCTGCATTCATTTCTGGAGTAGAGTTCTAAACAGGTCTCCCCAAGAATACCCAATCAAACACAAATCCAGGTACTGCTATATAGAAATCACAAAGATGTAACTAAGGTTCAGTTCAGTTGCTCAGTCATTGCAACCTCATGGACTGCAGCACACCTGGTTTCCTGTCCATCACTAACTCCCAGAGCTTGCTCAAACTCATGTCCATGGAGTCGGTGATGCCATCCAGCCATCTCATCCTCTGTCGTCCCCTTCTCCTCCTGCCTTCAATCTTTCCCAGCATCAGGGTCTTTTCCAATGAGTCAGTTCTTCACATTAAGTGGCCGAAGTATTGGAACTTCAGCATCAAACCTTCCAATGAATACACGGGGTTGATTTCCTTTAGGAATGACTGGTTTTATCTCCTTGCAATCCAAGGGATTCTCAAGAGTCTTCTCCAACACCACAGTTCAAAAGCATCAATTCTTCTTTATGGTCCAACTCTAACATCTATACATGAGTACTAGATAAACCATAGCTTTGGCTATACAGACCTTTGTTGGCAAAGTAATGTCTCTGCTTTTTAATATGCTGTCTAGACTGTCATAGGTTTTCTTCCAAGGAGCAAGTGTCTTTTAATTTCTTGGCTGCAGTCACCATCAGCAGTGATTTTTGGAGCCCAAGAAAATGGTCTGTCACTGTTTCCATTGTTTCCCCATCTATTTGCCATGAAGTGATGGGACCAGGTGCCATGATCTTCATTTTTTTGAATGTTGAGTTTTAAACCAGCTTTTCACTCTCCTGTTTCACTTTCATCAAGAGGCACTTTAGTTCCTCTTCACTTTCTGTCATTAGAGTGGTATCATCTGCATATCTGAGTTGTTGATATTTCTCCCAGCAATCTTGATTCCAGCTTGTGCTTCATCCAGCCCAGCATTTTGCATGATGTACTCTGCATATAAGTTAAATAAGCAGGGTGACAATATACAGCGTTGATGTACTCCTTTCCCAATTTGGAACCAGTCTGTTGTTCCATGTCTGTATGCTTCATCACCTGCATACAGATTTTTCAGGAGGCAGGTCAGGTAGTCTGGTATTCCCAAATCTGTAAGAGTTTTCTACAGTTTGTTGTGATCCACACAGTCAAAAGCTTTGGCATAGTCAATGAAGCAGAAGTAGATATCTTTTGGGAATTCTTTGCTTCTTCTATGATCCAACAGATGTTGGCAATTTGATCTTTGGTTCCTCTACCTTTTCTAAATCCATCTTGAATATTTGGAAGTTCTCAGTTCACATACTGTTGAAGCCTAGCTTGGGGAATTTTGAACATTCCTTTGCTAGCGTGTGAGATGAGTGCAATTGCATGGTAGTTTGAACATTCTTTCGCATTGCCTTTCTTTGGGATTGAAATGAAAACTGACCTTTTTCCAGTCCTGTGGCCTCTGGGTACAGCACTTTCATACCATCATCTTTTAGGATTTGAAATAGTTCAGCTGGAATTCCAACACCTCACTAGCTTTTCCCATAGTGATGCTTCCTGAGACCAACTTGACTTCACACTTCAGGATTCTGGCTCTAGGTGAATGACCATACCATCATGGTTATCTGGGTCATTAAGATTTTTTTTGTATAGTTCTTCTGTGTATTCTTCCCACGTCTTCTTAATATCTTCTGTTTCTGTTAGGTCCCTACCATTTCTGTCCTTTATTGTGCCCATCTTTGCATGAAATGTTCCCTTGGTATCTCTGATTGTTTTGAAGAGATCTCTTCTTTCCCATTCTATTGTCTTCCTCTATTTCTTTGCACTTATCGTTTAGGAAGGCCTTCTTACCTCTCCTTGCTATTCTTTGGAACTCTTCATTCAGATGGATATATTTTTCCTTTTCTCCTTTGCCTTTCATTTCTTTCTTTTCTTAGCTATTTGTAAGGCCTTCTCAGACAACCATTTTGCTTTTTGCATTTCTTTTTCTTAGGGTTGATTTTGATCACTGACTCCTGTACAATGTTCCAAACCTCCATCCATAGTTCTTCAGGTACTCAATCAGCTCTAATCCCTTGAATTTATTTGTCACTTCTACTCTATAATTGTAATGGATTTGATTTAGGTCATGCCTGAATTGTTTAGTGGTTTTCCTACTTTCTTCAATTCGAGTCTGAATTTTGTAATAAGGATTTCATGATCTGAGCCACCAGTCAGCTCCTGGTCTCATTTTTTGCTGACTGTATCGAGCTTCTACATTTTTGGCTACAAAGAATGTAATCAACCCGATGTTGGTATCGACCATCTGGTGGTGTCCCTGTGTAAAGTCATCTCTTATGTTGTTAGAAGAGGGTGTTTGCTATGACCAGTGTGTTCTCATGGAAAAACTCTGTTAGCCTTTGTCCTGCTTCATTTTGTACTCCAAGACCAAACTTTCCTATTACTCCAGGTATCTCTTGACTTCCTACTTTTGCATTCCAGTCCCCTATAATGAAATGGACACCTTTTTTGGGTGTTAGTTCTAGAAGGTCATGTAAGGTCCTCATAGAACCATTCAACTTCAGCTTCTTCAGCATTAGTGATTGTGGCATAGACTTGGATTGCTGTGTTATTGAATGGTTTGCCTTGAAAATGAACAGAGACGATTCTGTTGTTTTTGACACTGCAACCAAGTACTGCATTTCAGGCTCTTTTGTTGTCTATGAGGGCTACTCCATTTCTTCTAAGAGATTCTTACCCACAGTAATAGATATAGTGGTCATCTGAATTAAATTCATCCATTCCGGTTCATTTTAGTTCACTGATTCCTAAAATGTCAATGTTTACTCGTGCAATCTCCTGTTTGACCACTTCAAATTTGCTTTGATTCATGGACCTAACATTCCAGGTTACTATGCAATATTGGTCTTTACAGCATCAGTCTTTACCTCCATTGCCAGTCATATCCACAGCTGGGTGGTGTTTTTGCTTTGGCTCAGCCTCTTCATTCTTCCTGGAGTTATTCCTCTACTCTTCTCCAGTAGCATATTGAGCACCTACTGACCTGGGGAGTTATCTTTCAGTGTCATATCTTTTTGCCTTTTCATTATTCTTAGGGTTCCCAAGGCAAGAATACTGAAGTGGTTTACCATTCCTTCTCCAGTGGACCACATTTTGTCAGAACCCTCCACCATGACCCATCTATTTTGGGTGGCCCTACACAGCATGGCTCATTGTTTCATTGAGTTAGACAAGGCTGTGGTCCATGTGATCAGTTTGGTTAGTTTTCTGTGATTGTTGATTTCATTCTGTCTGTAATTAAGGTTACAGATCTTAAATGAGGGAGATTATCCCAGATTATCTGGATAAATCCAATCTAATCACTTGAACCCTTAAAGCAGAAATATTTCTCAGGCAGTAGTCAGAGGGATGTAGAGGAAGAGAAGATGAAAGATGAGGCAAGAAGAAGAGGTCTGAGAGATAGGAAATGTGATGAGGGGATCTCCCTGGTGGTCCAGTGGCTAAGACTCCATGCTTCCAATGCTGAGAACTCAAGTTCAATCCCTCGTTAGGTTAGGTTAGATCCCACATGCCTCAACTAAGACCTGGCACAGCCAAATAAATAAATATAAGTATTTTTTTAAAAGAAGAAGTGTGATGAGATTTGACCCACTTTGGTTCATTTTTATGTACAAAGAGAGCCAAGAGTCAGGAAACATGAGTGGCTTCTAGTAGTTGACAACAACCTCCAGTGGGCAGCCAGCAATAAAATGAGGACCTCAGTTCTTCAACAACAAAGAACTGAATTTACTCAACAACCAAAACAAACCTGGGGCAGGCAGAGGAATTCTCCCCCAAGAGTCTCCAGTAAGGAATGGAGCCCTGCTGACAATTTGATTTCAGCATTTGCAACCCTAAGGCAAACTTGCCTGGCTTCCAACCTACAAAATTGAGAGAAAATAAATAGGTATTATTCTAAGTTACTATGATAGTGGAAATCTGCTACAGTGGCAATAGGAAATTAATGCACTAATCTCCAATGAGGAATTCATGTTTTCTAAATCCTGTGCCCTATTTGGTTTCCTAATCATCATTATCTTTGATTTGATTTCTCACCTTTTCACTCCTATTCACTAGGATGCAGAGATGGATCCATAAAGTCCATATTTACTCAAAAACTGAGATCCATATTTATTATAGGATAAAAGTCATTTTGAGCATCTAATGGTGTGAGATTTTTCTGCCATTTACACATTAACGTACAGGAAAGTTATTGTGTCCCAGAAATGCACGCTCATTTAACATAAAGCCAGTAGGTTTGAGGAAGTGAAAGAAAAGCTTTAAAATTCTGTCAGATGGATTTGACTCCATTAAGTGTAACTTTTACAAGAGAGAAACCTAATTTTAGAAGTGACCTTTAAGTACCTACATTGAATATTGGAAAGTTTTAAATGCCTTGTAAAAGCTCCAGGAATGGGTACAATATCATTTTTATAAAACCTTGCAGTGGAAATCAAGGACATTAAGTCAAAAATGCCAATGAACAGCTATGATAGAACTTAAGGAAGCCAGAGTTTATTTTCTTCAACTGTTTCCTTCAGAACCTGGCAACCACTTATAACTAGTGAAATGACAAAAACACATAATGTTTAATGTCTCTCAAATGTAGGTTCTAAGTGCAGTTTGAAAGAGCTGACCGTATAGTAGCACAATTAAATAGGACTTGGCTTATTGGAACTCACACTAATATCAGCTGCCCTTGCAAGCAGCAGCCATGAGTGAAGCAGCCTCACCTCCCTGATGACGGAGAGGTTAGGAAGACAAATGGGTGTACTCTGGAACTGAACGTGGCCTGCCTTCCCACTGAGGTTTCCCTTTGTGATAAAACCAGTAACCAGTGATACGGAGACTGCATAGGCTCTGAACTGCCCTCTGTGTGCTGCCATGATGTTGGTACTGGGCTAAGATGGTTCGGGGGTGGGCATGGCCCTAAGTTCCTGCATTTCTGTTCACTAGAGTGGACTATATAGAAATCAATGCACATTTGGCATTCTGTGTGCAGTTTTTAAAAAACTTCTATTGGCACATGATTTACTTCAGATGTTATTTTTTGAAATGGTGAAAAATAAACTTTTCAAAGAAGCAAAATCAGCCAATAGCTGTCAATGGGCCAAGACACTAAAATCTGGACTCCATTTCTGGCTCTGCCAGTGACCTGGAACATGAAAATGAACAACTTGCAGGTTAGGCACACCTTGGTTCACATTCTCTGTCTACCATAAAATCACAGACAAATGACACTGTGCCCAAGGGCATGGACCTCCAATTCAGGTGGACCCAACCTCTAGTCCCAGCTCTGCTATTTAGTGGCTGTGTGCTTTTGCATCACTTAAGCTCTCCAAATGTCAATTTCTTTATCTTTAACTGAGCATAATAACATTTTCAATAACATCATAAAAATGGTGTTATAATAAAATAGTGTAATAAGTTTAGCACAGTGCCTTGCCTATGGTGAGCACTCACAAATGGTACCTGTTATTATTATAACTATTAAATAGAACTGGCAGAAGCCTTCATGCAACACAGGCAAAATCAGGCATTCCTAATTTTCATATTTATCTACAAGTTTACATCATCAGAATCAAATGATCACCAAATAAATTGCTTTGTATAATCTATCTCAAAAAATAAATCTCATTGGCCACACACATCCCACCTCTGCAACTTTGTATTCCTGAGACGCTCTAAGCTGTAAAACCACCTCTCACTGTATGAATTCAAATAACACTGCTTGAAAAAGAAAAATGGGAGAGAGAGGAGCAAAGAATGCAAGGAGGCAGCTGTTAGCATAGGGCAAACCCCGCATGTAGAGGACAAACAAAGCACATTTGTCTCTGTCATCACCACCTGGCCCTGCTTCCAGAGCTTAGAGACCATTTTTTTATGTTCAGTTTATTAATTGGGTTCCTGTCACCTCCTAAGTCCACCACTGTCAGTCTGGAGCCAGGGTGGAGTTCTGTAATCTCAATGCTAACCCTAGGAGGAAGCTTCCTAAAAACCCTCAGTAGCCACGACTAGGAAGGCTGCGAGGTGTCACAGCAAGGTGACAGCCCCTGCCAGTGCCCAGTGAAAGGAGGGACGGCACGTGTTCTCATAGGACCAAGGCATCCTGTCTAAACCAGTCAAGAAGCGTTGCAAATAACTTGTCAAACAAATGGAAATATCGAGAAACTAATATAATCTGACACACATGTTGGCAAAAAGCATTACTCATGAGAAGCAATATTTGCTTCTTTGCCCACATTCTGTGATCATAAAAAACTAGACAAGAGTGTGGGCTGTCTCCAAGAAAACAGACAGATACAGACACAGATATGAGATAGATGTACAGATCCTGTTATACGTGGATCTTGATCCTATTTTATATATATTGATAATGGGTCATATATACACAGAGACAGTTGGTAAATAATTAAATAAGATATCAAGGAAAAGCCTCTGGCTTTGGTATATTCTTAATAAATCTTCATGCCCAGCTTTAAGTCCCAGTGTGACCTCTACCACCCAGTTGATTATATTAGTTAAGGGTTACACAGATCTTTTCTTACCCTTTTCTCTTTCATTTTTAGCATTTCTGTAGTTGTTAGGCTCTTCATTTAAAGTTACCCCTACCAGAAGGGGAAATCAATGTGGGAATTTAAAAAGCATTCTTATAAAATATTATAAAGGAAAGTTATTGATACTGGGCTTAAATAAAACTTGTATATTTCATTTCTATAGATTTCCCTTGAAATCTATTAAAAATCCACCAAGTCTGTATTAGCTATACAGATACAAGAACCAATATTATTTCTTTAGTGCTCATTTGGCTTAAATACATCAGAAAGTTGGGATAGTATTTTAGTAGCAAGATAATTTTACATTAATACCATTTCAGAATCACCATTATTTTTAAGAAAGATTTTTATAAAGTCTGAATTTCTTCTTTCACCTTCCTGTGAAAATATTGTAACATTTTCCTTTTACTGCCTTGCCCTTGATAGTTACCCAAATAATACTTTAGCTCACAGGAGAGAATTAAATGGCTTCTGTCCAAGTGAGATATTATTCTAGTTAATTATTAGCATTAAAATTCCAATTTAGAGTTCAACACACTCACAGACAGATGCTGCTGCTGCTAAGGGTCAATACTTCTATAAAAGCCAATCTCGATCTAGTCAGGTATGAAATTATGTGGAAAGGCTGAATGAGCTAACGGCACTGTGTGCTGTTGGTGTGCGCTCAGAGCTCCTAGAGCAGAGTAAGGGCCACAGAGATCGCTTCGGACGAGCAAAATCTAAGACTGTTAAAAATGCAGTTCATTTACATTCTGCAAATTGTGGCTATGAATAGCATTTATGAATAAAATATAGTAAAGGACACTTTGGGGCATTTCAAAAGAAATAGAGGACCCCCTGGCTCCAAGAAGGGCAGACAAGGCACAGAAACACAAATCCGGTGAAGAATGGCTTTACATACCAACATACCTAAGTTCAAACAGTTTCAAATGCCCTCATAAGAATTTAGAATAAGACAATGAAATTACATCTTTTTAATGTAGATAAGTTGGGGTCAGGATGGAGGGCTTCCCTAGTGGCTCAGATGATAAAGAATCTGCCTGCAGTTCAGGAGACCTGGCTTCAATCGAAGGGAATGGCTACTCACTCCAGTTTTCCTGCCTGAGGAATTCCATGGACAGAGGAGCCTGGTGGGTTACAGTCCATGGGGTTTCAAAGAGTCAGACACGACTGAGCAGCTAACACTTTGACTTTCACTTTTTGGGGAGGTGGGGCTGGGAAGGAGATACAAGAAAAACTGCTAACTTAAAATATTATACCCAGTGAATACCTTTTAAAAATTAAAAGTGAAATAAGATGATTTTAGACAAAAGCTGAGAGAATCTGTCACCAGTAGCCTGGCATTATAAGATCTTCTAAAGGAAGTTGTTCAGAGTATAGAGAAACAACCCCAGATGGGCGCTAAAGAAGTGGAAAACAATAAAAAGTAAATATAAAGTCATAGTTATTGCTTTAAAACATTCATAACATCTTGTGGAACTTACAAAGTGCAACAGGTAGTATGTGAAGTTAAACTATTGAAAATACTTTCACTGTTTGGGTAAAATTATGAAAGTCATTTTATAATTGCTCAGAAATGCACACTAAAATCTCTAGAATAGCCCTAAAAATGAATCCAAGAATACATAATTAAAAGGTTAATCAAGCAGAAAAATTTAATAAATATACCTGATTAACAACCCTACCCCAGACCTACTGAATCAGAGTCTATAATGGTTGGCCCTCCAATCTGAAATTTTAATTAGATTGCATATTAAATAGACCCACCCCCTGATGCTCACATTTGATAGCCACTGCAAAAGAACTTAATCATTCAACAAACTTTACAAATTGGTTATAGTTAAAACTATTAAGTGCCATACATTATAAAAATACAAATTTATTCAGAGGCCACTGAAGAAAAATAAACAGTTACAGCATAAGTAATACCTAGTAATAAACAAAAAGGAAGATGATAAATGTCCAGCATCCAGTATAGTGTTCCCAAGGGCATCTTCTACTATAAACAAAGTGAGGTCAATGAATGGAGAAGAGTTTTCTCATTACCCCAGGCTTTCTCTGGACCAAGCCATTAATTCTCACCAATCACAGACTCCTTAAAGAAGTAAACCACTTCTGTATTGAGAACAGGAATAAGACCATCAGATTTCTTTTTCAACTTTGCATTCTGATAACTTTCCTAAGTTCAGAAACTAAAAGGTGATTTATTGCCATTTTGTCAAGAGTCATAGTAGCTATTACTACTGCTGCTACCTCTGAGTCTGCTACTGATACTAACATTTCTTTAGCACTCTGGCTTGTAAGGTATGTCAGTACACATAATTTCTGTATAGAAATCCTAAGGCAAATATACAAAATTTCATTGTTATTATCATAGATATGCTTATATGTGAGAAGGAAATGGAAGCTCTAAATAAAGAGCCTGTGTATTTGAGGGCATGTTTGTTTTAACAGCTAGCATTGCCTAATACAGTGACCAAAATGAATATTCTGCCATTGCTGCTATCAAACCAGTCAGGAAAGCAAGTGGCATCCTATATTCTGTCTCCAACTGCTTTCCCTCTTGTTCAATATCACAAGCTCTTCACAAGGAAAAAAAAAAAAACCACAGTAAAATATGAAGAAAAATTTTAGTGAATCAAAGAGATTATATGTAACAGTACTTTATTCACTAAAGTTAGAATTATCTAAAATACATACTTTTTAGAATACAGGAAGAAATAACATTTCATTTAGAGATAAATTACCACAAAAAGTCAGCATTGAGTGGTGGAACATAAAAAAGTGGTTGGAAGACAACATGCCTTTACACCTATTTGTTTTAATGTCTGTTCTCAATCCCCAACCCCATCCCCCCCCCTTTTAACCTTAATCCCTACTTATCTCCAGCACACAGCACAGCATCTGGTATATACCTGCTTCTTGAAAAAATATTTTCTGAATGAATAAAACTTGTCTCACCTTGCAGTGCTACCTCAAGACTATCTCTGCTGTTTCCCAAATATGTGTCATGCTTGACGCTATCTCTAATTCTCCAATGGCAAATACAACATACAAAAAATGAACAGTATAATAATTTGAAAATCTCAAGAATTTGGACTCTGTACTATTTTCAGTTCCCAGTGTCCTTGGCAATGCTAGGGAAAAGTGAATATCACCTTCAAACAAAATTTTCTTTTCCTCAAAGAACACGTCTAATAACAACAGGCATGATGCAGGCATTCTGCTAGGTGCTGTGTTAGTATGCTAAGTCACTTCAGTCACGCCCAACTCTTGACCCCACAGACAGTAGCCCACCAGACTCCTCCATCCATGGGATTTTCCAGGCAAGAATACTAGAGTGGGTTTCCATTTCCTCCTCCAGGGGATCTTCCCAACCCAGGGTTCACACCGGGGTCTTTTACATCTCCTGCATTGGCAGATGGGTTCTTTACCACTAGCACCACCTGGGAAAACAGTCTAACAGTTTTTAAATAAACATATACCACTGGGCTTCCACTGGGCTCAAATGGTAAAGAATCCACCTGCAATGCAGGAGACCTGGGTTTGATCCCTGGGTTGGGGAGATTCCCTGGAAGAGGGCATGGCAACCCACTCCAGTGTTCTTGCCTGGAGAATCCCCATGGTCAGAGGAGCCTGGCAGAGCCTGTGCTGTGACTAAGCACGGCACACATCTCGGCATTCCACTCCTAAGTATTTGTCCAAGAGAAAGGAAAGCATATGTCTGTACAAAGACTTGTCCACAAGGGTTCATAGTGGTTTTATTTCTAATTGCTGAAAACTAGAAACAACTCAAATGTCTACTAGAGGAAGAATAGATAAACACAGTGTGGTGTATATATTGGAATATATTCAGCACAATGTGGGTAAGTCTCAGGATGATGATATGAGTAAGAGAAGCCAGACACAAAAGAACATATACTACATGATTCCATTTATATGCAATCTTGAAATGCAGACTTATCTGTAGTGACAGAAAACAGACTGGTAATTGCCTAAGGATGGGTGTGGGACCTGGAGGGACAGGGGGTAGAAATTGCAAAAGGACAACAGAAAACTTTTGGGGGTTATGGAAACTGACTTTGGGTTCTGTTTTCTCAAACTCTCCCACAGACTTGGCACATGACAGTTAACCAGTGTTGTTGCATGAATAAATGAATAAGTAGTTGCAGGCCATTGTTTTGTAGAGCTTGGTTGATAAGGCAAAACAGACGTAGGACAATAGCTAAACACATGCATTTGTGTATATGTGTGTGTGAATGTGTGTGTGAATGTGTGTTTTAAAGTGGTTAATATTGGAGTAGGTTTTAAATGAGAAAGAAGGCAGCAATAAAGTTAAAAATGAAGAAAGAGAAATGATTAGAGGTGGGATAAAAGGTTATTTGGATCCTGATTTGAACATACACCTGTGGAAGAATTTGTTTTAGGCAAATGGGGTAATCTGAATATGAATTGGTTATTAAATAGTACCAAGAAATTGCTATTAATTTTGTTAGGTGTGATAATGACATTAGGCCATACAAGAATATTTTTAGGTTTTTAAGCTATGAAAATTGAAATACACAAGGTAAAAAGTCATGATGCTCGAGATTTACTTATAGATGTAGCCAAATCTAGTCATTGTTGAATCTGGATAATAGCTATATGAGAGTTCATTATTCTCATCTCTGTATTTTCATATATGTATGCACAGTTTCATAACAGAAAGTTTAAAAAATACAATTAGTCTTTCACAATTCCAACAAAAGAAAAAACAATATAAAGTTACAAGCACAGAATTCAAGATCAAGATCTGACACCTTTGAAAATTCATGTAATTTCAATCTCACCTTCTTCATCTACACCACAGAGATAAACAGTTTCTGGACCCATTTTAAGTCACTGAATTATTGTAATTTTCAAATGAGATAATATATATAGGGATACTTTGAAACGAACTCTTCGAAGGTCTACGTCACTGCAATAATAATTACTTTAGGCAGAGCCACAGCCAGCTGCGTGGTGCCTTTTGTAAAGAACAAAAAGGGAGATTCCCTTTGGTGGATGAATTCCACAGGCCCTCTCTGGGCTGACACAGTCTCTGCAGGGTATACAGTAGGAGCAAAATGGTGTCTCTCAGCAAAGAAAGGGGCTGAGCACCCTGGAGAAAGCAGAGCTGGATCTCTGCCCATGCAGCTCCCCCAGGCTGGGTGGGTGAGGCCAGTCAACAAACCCCTCACCCTTCCATCTGGGTTTTAGATGTAGTCTGGTCTTTTCCTCCTAACTGGGCGGAAGCCACATATCTGAGTGAGAGAGAGTTTGAGTGCAGTGAAAGACGAGAGACAGCAGTAGGCACTTTGGGGCCTGGGGTACCTTGAATAACAGTGACTGGTAAACTCATGGATTCCTTGAGGGCCCTGGCCACTTATGAGAACAGAACAGGAAAAATTGTTTCCGTGTCTTGGCTACTGTGAATAGCGCTGCTGTGAACACAGGGCTACTCTGTATTATTTTTGAATATAGTTTTGTCCAGGAATATGCTCAGGAGTGACATTGCTGGATCATTTGGTAATTCTATTTTTAGTTTTTTGAGGAACCTCCATACTGTTTTCCACAGTGGCTGCACCAACTTACATCCCCACCAACAGTGTAAGAGGGTTCCCTTTTCTCCACACTCTTTCCCCATTTGTTATTTGCACATGTTTAATGATGGCCATTCTGACCAATGTGAAGTAATCTTGATTTTCGTTTCTCTAATAATTAGTGATGTTGAGCATCTTTTCACCTGCCTACTGACCATCTGAATGTCTTCTTTGGAAAAATATCTATTAAGGTCCTCTGCCCATTTTTCAAAGTAAGTCAGAAAGGGGAAGACAAATACCATATGATACCACTTATACGTGGAATCTACAATATGGCACAATGAACCTATCTACAAAAGAGAAACAGATTCACAGACATAAACGGACAGATTTGTAGTTACCAAGTGTGGCTGGGAGGTAGATGGATGGACTGGGAGTTTGGGGTTGTTAGATGCAAACGATTACATTTAGAATGGATAGACAACAAGGTCCTACTATATATAGCACAGGAAACTATGCAGTCTCCTGGGACAAACTATAATGGAAAAGAATATTAAAAAAAGAATGGGTACATGTGTTTGACTGAGTCACACTGCTATACAGCAGACATTAACACAACATTGTAAATCAGCTCTTTGTTGTTCGTAGTTCAGTCACTAGCTCATATCTGACTCTTTGCAACTCCATAGACTACAGCATGCCAGGCTTCCCTGTCCTTCACTATCTCCCAGAGTTTGCTCAAACTAAGTCCATTGAGTCAGTGATGTCATCTAACATCTCATCCTCTGTTGCCCCCTTCTGCTGCTCTCAATCTTTCCCAGCATCAAGGTGTTTTCCAATGAGTTGGGTCTTGGCATCAGGTGACCAAAGTATTGGAGCTTCAGCATAGGTCCGTCCAATGAATATTCAGCGTTAATTTCCTTTAGGATTGACTGGTTTGATCTCCTTGCTGTCCAAGGGACTTTGCAGAGTCTTCTCCAGCACTGCAATTGGAAAGTATCAATTCTTTTGCACTCAGCCTTCTTTATGGTACACCAAGGCTTTGACTATATGGACCTTTGTTAGCAAAGTGATGTCTCCGCTTTTTAATACATAGGTTTGTCATAGCTTTTTTCCAAGGAGCAAGCATCTTTTAATTTCATGGTTGTAGTCACTGTCCTCAGTGATTTTGGAGCCCAAGAAAATAGTCTGTCATTGTTTCCATTTTTTTCCCCATCTGTTTGCGATAAAGTGAGACTGTATGCCATGATCTTAGTTTTTTGAATGTTGAGTTTTAACCGAGCTTTTTCACTCTGCTCTTTAACCTTCATCAAGAGGCTCTTTAGTTCCTTTTTGCTTTCTGCCTTTAGGATGGTATTATATGCATATCTGAGGTTATTGATGTTGCGCCTGGCAATCTTGATTTCCAGCTTGCGTTTCATCCAGCCCAGCATTTCGCATGATGTACTCTGCAAATAAGTTAAATAAGCAGAGTGACAATATACAGCCTTGACATACTCCTTTCCCAATTTTGAACCACCCATTGTTCCATATCTGATTCTGACTGTTGCTTCTTGACTTGCATACAGGTTTCACAAGAGGCAGGTAAGGTGGTCTGGTATTCCCATCTCTTTAAGAGTTTTCCATAGTTTATTGTGATCCACACGGTCAAAGGCTTTAGCATAGTCAATGAAGCATATACTCCAAGTTTTAAAAAAGAAAGAAGGAAAAGGAGAAGGACTCGGTAACATGACACTACTTCCCTCCTTCATGATCTTGCTTTCTGCCAGCCCACACTCTCCACCTGAAGGCAGAGCTGCCTTATTCTTGGAAGCTGAATTAACCATGTGGGCTAACAGACCAGAACCAGGAGCAAGCCAGGGTCAGGTTTCTGCTCTCCACTCTCCACTTAACTTGCTCCAAATTACTAAACCAAAAGCCATTATCACAACATCATAAACCATATTTCTAATTAAGATGATATATGCCTCTTTCAGAATTACACATTCCAATTACCAGGGAATAAAGTTATTCCTATTGTGTACTGACACACTGAAGTTATCATGAAAAAAGTAAAAAATGACTTCAATTACATAAAAGTATTAGTCTTTTGTCAGGCTTGTTCTGAAATATGGGTTCTTCAGACTCCACTTAATGGAACTATAGCTTCATTAGGTATATTTGCTTGTAAAAACATATTCTTCAATATTTTAACAAAATGTCTCTCAGTGTTTTTAAATAGTAGCATGTATATATATCAGCTATGAGTTCTGCAATCTCTCATACCTCATGTCCATGTTATTTGCATCTAAACAATTCACTTGACCTTATTACAGAAGATAATTTTACTCTAGGGAGATGCTAGATAATTTTACTCAGGTGAGCCCTGGCATCATATTTCCCCATCATGTAATTATTTGATGTCTTTTAAAAATCCCATACATTCTATAGTCCAATGATCCCTGAAAAAAGTAATTTGTAATTATGTGTTATGATGGATGTTAGCTAGTTTTATTGTGATGATCATTTCATAATATATACATATATTGAATCATCATGTTGTACACCTGAAACAAATGAGAAATGTCGATTATATCTCAATTAAAAAGAAAATACTGATGATACCATATACATGCAAGGACATGGAGCAACTGGAATTCTCATACACTGCTGGTGGGAGTGAAAATTGGAATAAGCACTATGGAAAAACATTTGATAGAATATTTAATAAAAATAGACATATATGTGTGCTATGACAAAAAAAGATGATTCCATTATGCCACAATATTTCAGTTCAGTCGCTCAGCCGTGTCCGACTCACTGCTACCCCATGGACTGCAGCAGGCCAGGCCTCCCTGTCCATCACCAACTCCCAGAGTTTACTCAAACTCATGTCCATCGAGTTGGTGATGCTATCCAGCCATCTCATCCTCTGTTGTCCCCTTCCCCTCCCACCTTCAATCTTTCTCAGCATCAGGGTCTTTTCCAATGAGTCAGTTCTTCACATCAGATGGCCAGTGTATTGGAGTTTCAGCTTCAGCATCAGTCCTTCCAGTGAATATTCAGGACTGATTTCCTGGCTGGATCTCCTTGTAGTCCAAGGGACTCTCAAGAGTCTTTTTCAACAACACAGTTCAAAAGCATCAATTCTTCAAAAGCACTCAGCTTTCTTTATACTATAACTCTCACATCCGTACATGACTACTGGAAAGACCATAGCCTTGACTAGATGGACTCTTCTTGGCAAAGTAATGTCTCTGTTTTTTAATATGCTGTCTGGGTTGGTCATAACTTTTCTTCCAAGGAGTAAGCGTCTTTTAACTTCATGGCTACAGTCACCATCTGCAGTGATTTTGGAGCCCAAAAATGTAAAGTCAGCCATTGTTTCCACTGTTTCCCCATCTATTTGCCATGAAGTGATGGGACCAGATGCCATGATCTTAATTTTCTGAATGTTGAACTTTAAACCAACTTTTTTTAAGCCAAATATTAGCTCTCTTCTAGTATCAAGAGCAAATAAAAACTCAGAAATGTGATATCTAGAAGTTGAAGGCTCATGGATTTGAATTCCAGCTCTGCCACTCCCTCCCTAGCAGCTAGCCTTCCCTGGGTTTAGATTCATCACCTGCACAATGGGTTGATGAGGAGATCAAGTGAAATAAGGCAGGCAAAACTCATGTCGTATAATAGGTGCTCATTAAATGCCAGTATCACCTAACTCAATATCTAGCCCACAGTGGTGGTTTAATAAACATTCATTCAATTTACTGAAAATGGGATTCCCAAAGAAATTTTTACTGATCCTGCAAATGAAGAATATCCTTTATGGAAGTAGAAGTTGAATCAACCACAGGCTGAGTTCTGGGGGGAGATTTCTAATAAGCCCCAATGCCTTCGTTGCTATCCCATGCTGCTTGAATGTATCTTGGCACCGTTTCTCCAGCTCTATAGAGGTTCCAGTGTCCTTCATTGGTGTGCATTATAATCTCGAAGAAGCCTTCTGGTCACTGGAAATTAGTTATTATTTGGCACTCACCATTTAACCTGCCCAGAGACAGTTACATTTTTCTTTTTTAAAAACCCAAGGTTTTTTAAAGCTCTGGTGGTCCAGTGGTTAAGACTCTGCTTCCACTGCTGGGGGCCTGGATTCAAACTCTGTTTGGGGAACTAAGATTCCCTCAAGCTGCAAGGAGCTCCCCCCCCCCCCCCCCCCCCCGAAAAAAANCCACCCCCACCCCCCCGAAAAAAAACCTAGGGCATTAATTCAAAAGAAAAACAAATCAGCATGATTTTAGGCAACAAATAAACAGAAAAAATTCTTTTGTGTGGGAGAGACATTTAGAGTCCAGGACAGACTTGGGACCCACACTCCTTAAATTATGGTGTTTAAACTGCTCAGGGAGTCCTTGTTGGCACAATGGACTATGTACTTACTCAGTGGGGCTTCCTTTGTAGGGAAAGACTCTTATACTTTGGAACCATTTCTTCTGGATACCCCTTGGTGATGCTTTTTACTCGCTCAGTAGTATCATCACTGTGACTAAGAAATGTCAGTCAGAAGTACCAAAATCAAAGTTTTATCTCACAGAAAAATTTGAAAAACTTCAATAGGTTTTTTGGTCCTAGGGTAGGAATTTGAGGATTTTTTTTGTTTGTTTTTATTTTGGCCATACCACGCAGCACGTGGGATTTCATTTCCTGGACCAGGGGTGGAACCCACGCCCCCTGCAGTGGAAGCATGGAGTCCTAAACACTAAACCATCAGGGAAGTCCCAGGAATTTGTAATAAAAGAATACATTTTAGGTGAGAAACGACTGAATTACAAGTTGTAAAAGTAATTTAACTTCCAGAAACTAGGAACTGTTTGCATTATGATCATAGATGCTTACAGATGATGGAGAATACACCCAGAATGATGAAATCTGGGAATAATACTTGAATTTCACTTTTGGCCATCATTTTCAACCTGTCTTATCTCAATTATTTTATCAAAAATGTTAATAAGAAAGTCAGCAGTTTTACAGATATTAGAACATAACACACTCTTTCAAATGCATAATTATGGCTCCAACTCTGGTGGAGATTTTAAAGAGGAAAGATCTTAAAGAGTAAATTGAGAAAAGAGGAAATTTGAAAGCCTAGATAATTCATTAAAATGAGTGACTTTTGAATAATTAATCACTTACAATTTTCCCTAAAATAAAGTCTGTGGCCTTGGCTTTTAGAGTGCAAGAGATAGTATCTTCACATCAATGCTGTAGGAAAATCTATTACCATTTATAAAACTATTGCTTCCTTTCGTTTCTCTTATATCTAAAGATTTTTCCCCCTTATAATTATCATAGCTCCAAGCAGAAAATAAAATGATGGAAAAGTTGTCCCAGAAAGTACTAGAAGACCTTTGCTTAGACTTGTCTTCCCTTTAGATGGAGTTAGGAGAGATATCAGGGGAAATGAGAACCACTTCTTGGACTCCAGCATTTCTTCTTGAAGTATCACTCCCAGAAAATAAACCCTCACTCCTCAGAAGTACAGTGAAAATGTTCCCTTAAAGCCTCTTCACTCCTTGCCTCAATTAGGGCCTCATGGATACCCTCTGGGAAAATGTGTTAGAGGACTAAGAATTGCCAACATCAACAGCACCTCCAGAAATGCTGGTGCCAACCCCCCCTAGGTGGTTTAAAATAAGAAGGGCCTCCCAGAGAGCTTGATCCCCCATGAATATAAACAGACACAACTGGTTCTCCTACGCATTTGAGATAAGGGTGCTAAGCCCAAGTCCTCAGTTTCCTGGGGTGGGGCAACACCTCAGGCCTGGGCCACCCCAGACTAAGCAAGCTGAGGCCAAGCTCCAAGACCATACTCCCTTGGCCCCTGTTCTCAGCAGTTTCACTGGCTGCTACGTTCCACCCTTGACTTAACAATTAGGTCAAACTTTGCACAGGCTCTCTTTTGGATTGAACTCCTTTATTCCTCCAATATCTCCATTATCTTCCTTGTTGCTTGCCCACCAGGGCTTTAAGAAATACTGAGTAGTTGAATTGAACATCTTGTGAAACCCTAAGAGAGGGTGTGGCTTCTTGCCTTGGTTAATCTCAGGGTTACGTCACCTTCCCCTCCACTTTTTAAACTCCTCCAACACCTCTCTAACTAGTGTCCTTAATGAACAACTGCTACTACCTGTCACAGGTTCTGGTTTCTTGACTTGAATTTGACCAAAGCAAATAGATCTCAATAATGTTTATTTGCATGCTCTCTAGGGAAGGATGGATGGTCTTATTTGACCATCCACAATGTCCTCTGAGGTCCTTTACATCTCTTCTGGCCTTAAGGGGCATTGAGGCGACATCTGCTACTATAGTCTGTGATTCCAGCCATTTGCCTCCAGTTGACAGGTCCTCAGATTCTGCACTTATTTTTTCTGCTGCCAAGCCTCTGCCTCTGATTCCCTGGGCTCTGAGCAGCTCCAAATCCCATCATCACAGCACACAGGGGCTCTGAGATCTCCTGCAAGCTATGGTTCCCTGTGGCCTCAGGACTCACTCTCTCCCTCTTTCTCCATTCCATCACACCATTCCACTGTATTACTCTTTCTCTATTTTGGATATGGTACCAATTGTTTTTCTTTTTTTTTTAATTGAAATATAGTTCATTTACAATATATTAATTTCTGGAGTACAGCAAAATGACTCAGTTACATACATATTTTTTTTCAGACCCTTCCATTATGGTTTATTCAACATATGGAATATAGTTCCCTGTACTATACAATAGGACCTTGTTGATTATTTTATATATAGTAGTATGTATCTATTAATCCCAAGCCCCTAATTCATCCCTCCCTCACCACTTTCCCTTTTGGTAACCATAAGTTTTTTTTTATGTCTGTGAATCTATTTCTGTTTTGTAAATAAGTTCATTTGTCAATTTTTAGATTCCACATATAGGTGATATCATATAAGTGATTCCACATATAAGTGGTTAATCTCAGGGTTACCTCACCTTCCCCCACTTTTTAAAATTCTTCCAGCACCTTGGGCTTCCCTTGTGGCTCAGACAGTAAAGCGTCTGCCTACAATGCGGGAGACCCAGGTTCCATCCCTGGGTCGGGAAGATCCTCTAGAGAAGTAAATGGCAATCCACTCCAGTACTCTTGCCTGGAACATCCCATGGATGGAGGAGCCCAGTAGGCTACAGTCCATGGGGTCGCAAAGAGTCGGACATGACTTCACTTCACTTCACTTCCAGCACCTCTCTGATATTTGTTTCTTTCTGTCTGGCTTACTTCACTTAGTATAATTTCTAGGTCTATCCATGTTGCTGCAAATGGTATTATTTCATTCTTTTTTTATAGTTAAGTAGTATTCCATGTGTACCCACACACAACATCTTTATTCATTCCTCTGTCACTGGACATTTAGGTTGCTTCCGTGTTCTTCCTATTACAAATAGGGCTGCTCTGAACACTGGGCTGAGTGTGTCTTTCAAATTATGGTTTTCTCTGATATATGCCCAGGCGTGGGATTGCTGAATCATATGGCGAAGAGTTGACTCATTGGAAAAGACTTTGATGCTGGGAGGGATTGGGGGCAGGAGGAGAAGGGGACGTCAGAGGATGAGATGGCTGGATGGCATCACTGACTTGATGGACGCGAGTCTGAGTGAACTCCGGGAGTTGGTGATGGACAGGGAGGCCTGGTGTGCTGCGATTCATGGAATCACAAAGAGTCGGACACGAAGAGCGACTGAACTGAACTGAACTGATGGCAACTCAATTTCTAGCTTTTTAAGGAATCTCCACATTGTTTTCCAAAATGGTTGCAAATAGTGCCAGTTTACAGAATTTCTAGACGACTGAAGCCTTCCCTAGACTATGCCCGTGGAACTTGGCCACTCACTTCACCATGTTCCTTCAGGCTTATACAAAAGTTTCTATAGCTCAAGCCTTATTGTGGTTCACCCCTAAGAAAGCAGAATGAAGCAAGGACTTTGGCATCTCATTCTCCCCACTTCTGCTCTGCCTCCCTCCCATCTCTCCAACTCCTCTTCAAATCAGAAGAATTTTCTTTTACTTCTTGGTCCTATTTGACAAGGCCTTATCACAGATTATTTCCTTCTCCCTCAAAGTGTTATTTATACCCATCACTCTCCGGGAGTCACGCTGACAGAAAGGCTGCAGGAAAAAATGATCTTGAGTTAAGGGAAAGAGGAATGAAAAATAATTCATTTACATTTTAATATATTATTTCCACTACATGCTCCCTCTTATACAAGTATGTACTCCTCAAAGGATATTTTTTCTTTTTTAATATTTATCTAATAATTTATTTAATTGGCTGCACCAGGTCTTAGTTATAGCAGGCAGGGTTTTGATTTGTGGCATATGAATTCTTAGCTGTGGCATGTGGGATCTCCCCAGAGATGGAAGCAGGGCCCCTTGCATGGGGAGTATGTCATCTTCAGTGTCTTTTGTCAGTGTCTTAGTTTTCAGAGTACAAGTTATTTACCTTTTTGGTTAGATTTATTCTTAGGTATTTTATTCTTTTTGATGTAATGGTAAATAGGATTATTTTCTTAATTTCACTTTCTGATAGTTTGTTGTTAGTGTATGGAAATGTAACAAATTTCTGTATATTAAGTTTATAACCTGGAACATTACTGAATTCATTTATTAGTTCTAATATTTTTGGTAGCATCTTTGGGGTATTTTATATGTAATGTCAACTACAAACAGGGAGAGTTTTACTTATTCGTTTCCAATTTGTTTTCCCTTTTATTATTTTTTTCTTGTCTGATTGTTGTGGCTAAGATTTACAATACTGTGGTGAATAAAAGTGGTAAAAGTGGGTATCCTTGTCTTATCACTGATCTCTAATTCTAGAGGAAGTGCTTTCAGCTTCTCACCATTGAGTATGATGTTGGCTGTGGGCTTGTCACATATGGCCTTTATATGCTAAAGTATGTTCCTTATATACTTGTTGAGAATGTTGAATATAAGTTAATATTGAATTTTGACAAAAGCTTTTTCTATATCTCTTGAGATCATGATGTAATTTTTACTCTTCAATTTGTTAATGTGATTTATCACATTGATTGGTAGATATCGATGCATCCTCACAACTCTGGGATAAATCCCACTTGGTCATGGTATATGATCTTTTAAATGTATTACTGAATTCTGTTTGCTACTATTTTGTTGAGGATTTTTGTGTCTATGTTCATCAGTGATATTGGCCTGTAATTTTCTACTACTTTTACTGTGTATGTTTGCCTTTACCAGTGACATTTTTTCCTTTTACAATTTTCATATTTTTAGTTCTTTCTCTGTTTAGAGTAGCTTTCTTAGCACTTCCCAAAAAGCTGGTTTGGTGGTGCTGAAATCTTTTAGCTTTGCTTGTCTGTAAAGCTCTTTATCTTTCCTTCAAATATGAACGAGAGCCTTGCTAAGTAGAGTATTTCAGCACTTTGAATATATCATGCCACTCCCTTCTGGTCTGCAAAGTTTCACCTGAGAAGTCAGCAGACAGTCTTATGGGAGCATTAGTTGCTTTTCCCTTTCTGTTTTTAAGATTCTCTCTGGATATTAAATTTTGCCATTTTAGTTATAATGTTTCTTGGTATGAACCTCTTTTAGTTGATCCCGTTTGGGACTCTCTTTGCTTCCTGGACCTGTATATGTTTCTTTCCCCAGGTTAGGGAACTTTTTAGCTATTATTTCTTCAAATGAGCTTTCAGCCCCTTTTATCTTTCTGGGACCTCTTTGATGCAAATATTATTTTGCTTGACGTTGTTCCATATGTCTCTTAAATTGTCATAACTTTCTAAAATTCTGTTTTCTTTTTGCTGCTCTGTTTGGGTGAATTCCACCATCCTGTCTTCCCAGTTACTGATTTGTTCTTCTGCTCCATCTAGTCTGCTGTTGAGCCGTTCTATTGTATTTTTCAATTCAGTTATTGAATTCTTCAGCTCTGTTTAGTTCCTTTTTATTTTCTCACTCTTTATTAAAATTCTCACTGTGTTCATTCAGTTTTCTCCTAAGCATCTTTATGATCATCACCTTGAATTCTTTATTATCTCTACTTCCTCTAGCTCTTTTTTTTGAGGTTAACCTCAAAAAAGGAGTATGTGCCTTCATTTGGAACATATTTGCGTCTCTTTATGTTGCCCAGTTCTCAGTGTTTATGTCTATATGTTTAGTTAGATCCGACATGTGTCCTGCTCTTGGCCTTATGCAGGACACATCCTATGGGTCCAGCAGCATGCTCCCATAGCCACCAGAGATATATGCTCTAGGGGTGCCCCCTACATCAGCTGCAAGTAATCTTCTGTTGTGACAGGGCTGACTACCGTGGGTACACTGGCAGGGAAGGCTGACTCTCAGCCAAGCTGGCTAAGTGGTCATGACTCATGCAGTAACTACAGGCCTGATAGAGGGTGGGGGAGGCTTCCCAAGTGGCTGTCTATGTGGCCTGGAAGGATGTGGGGCTGGTGTCAAACACAAATGGGTGGAACCAGGTACCGGAGTAGTTGTCCATGCAGCTTGAGGCGGGGGTGTGGCTTGGAGCTGGTGCCAGCTCACTCTCGGGTAGGGCCGGATCCTTGGTGCTTACAGTACAGAGAGGGACGATTCCAAAATGGCACTGCCTGTCCTAGAGTTACAGTAGTAAAATAGGCTCTCCAAAATAGCCGATGCCAATATCTCCATCCCTAGAGGCACCCCAGTGACTTCCTGCATCTCTGGGAGTCTCTCTAAGATCGGCAAGTAGGTTTGACCCAGACTTCTTTCAAACTGCTGCCACTGTGCTCGGATTCAGAGCATATGAGATTTTGCACATACCCTTTAAGAGCAGAGTCTCTGTTTCCTATAGCCCTTCAGCTCTCCCAAAAATGAACCCTACTGGTTTTCAAAGCCAAATGTTGTAGGAGGTCATTTCCCTGAATGCAAGACTCCCAGTTGGGGTGCCCAATATGGGGCTCAGACCCTTGCTCCTTGGGAAGAATCTCTATGGTCATGATATTCCTCTCTTTTATGGTTCTCCAACCCAGGGAGAGGGCTTCCCTGATAGCTCAGTTGGTAAAGAATCCACCTGCAATGCAGGAGACCTGGATTCGATCCCTGGGTTGGGAAGATCCCCTGGAGAAGGGAAAGGTTACTGACTCCAGTGTTCTACCCTGGATTCCATGGACTGTATAGTCCATGAGATTGCAAAGAGTTGGACATGACTTTCACTTTCCCTTTCTTTCAATCCAGGGAGAACTCACTGCCTCACATCTCCACCCTTCTACCTGTCTGGTTGTTTCCTTCTTTATGTCTTTAGTTGTGGAGAATCTTTTCTGCTAGTCTTTATCTTATTCTCATAGATAGTTGCTCTGTAAGTAGTTGTAATTTGGGTGTGCCCATGGAAGGAGGTGAGTTCAGGGTCTTCCTACTCTACTATCTTGGTTGCACTCTACCTATATATACTTTGAAAAAAATCAATATTTTTTCTTTAAAAAAAAAACAAACTTCTTCAGTGTAAAATTTTCAGTGAAAGAACATCTACAAAAGTACTGGCCAAGAATTAAGCATTTCTCTTTTCCACTTTTCAACTGTGGAGTACTACCATACAATTATATTTTTCGTGGATAAAAAAGCCTACAGTGCCACATTATAGAAATTTCCCATTGTTTGTTGCCAGGCTGGCCTTCTCTAGATATTCATTCTCTCACTTCTTTTAGTCTCTGATGTGTAACCCTCCAATGACTTTCCTTTTGCATACCTATTCCAGTTTTGTTTGAAACAGTTTTTGCTAAATCAAAGACTTTTTATTTAAGCAAATTCTCCAAGGTAATCAAACAATGGATATTTTCAGATTAGATCACTGTGAAAGGTAGTTCATTGCAGGCAGCTCTTGGGGATAACATCTTCTCTCTCCTAATAAGGATACCGAAAGTCAACTAATAGATGGATAAGCAGGATATGAAATTTCCATTGTCCAGTCAAGGTCATCTGAAATTGTTCCTTGGCAGACATCCCTTAAACAGGAAGGAGGACTGTCAAGTGCCAACTTGAATACTTCAAAAGGTGCTAAACATAAACAGTGAAGAATACCAGAGATATTTTAAAAATTAGTTTCTAATAGAGCCTGTGTATGTGCGGTGCATGCTCAGCTGTGTCTGATTCTTTGAGACCCCCATGGGCTGTAGCCCACCAGACTCCTCTGTCCATGATATTTTCCAGGTAAGAATACTGGAATGGGCTGTCATTTTGGCCCCCAGGGACTCTTCCTGACCTAGGGATCAAACCCACATCTCTTGTGTCTCCTGAATTGGCAGGCAAATTCTTTACCATTGTGCTACCTGGGAAATCAATAGAGCCTGTAGTATCTTCATATTGCTAGGAAATGGCGTTGCTGCCATACTGATTTACTACAAAAGCAATCACTGTAGGTTCAAAAGCCCCACCCACAACAGAGCTAGTAAAACCTAGAACCTCTCAACTGGAGACCATCCTATTTATTTTCTCCATTCAACACAAACTCAAAAAAAGGAAAAAATGTAGAAAAAGAAGTAACTAACCTGAAAGTATTCCTGTCCTTTCTTTATGATGGCATTGAAGTTAACTATTGCAGTGAAATAGCTCACACATGACCCAAATCTTGAATAATAATCCACATTGGTCATAGGCTAAACAATAGAAGACCTCAAGAGGCAAAGCTCTTGCATAGTGTAATTTGATATTTATGGTGTTCTATCGCCATCTCCTGGAAGAAAAGACCAAGAACACAAAAAGGCACTGTAGGATTTCAGGCTTTAATAAAGATAATTTTCTTTAATTCTCAAGAAAGTAAACACTGCTGTCACTGAAGACACATAATTGTATCCCCTTCCAGATGAAGGGGTATTCCAACATGATATTGGGCAACCAAGAAAGCTCAAAGGCAAATGTTCAGAACTCCAGCCTCCGTTACTTGAGAGCCAGAGATAACATCAAACAAATGAGTAATGAGCTTTTAGAGTTGTCAGTCCCCAGAGAAGATCTGACTTCTCATTAGTAAAGAGGTATGAGAGCTCCTTTTGCAAGATTCAAAAGTACTGCAGGAACACAGAGAGACGCTAAAAGAATAACTTCCACACTCAGCTTTGAAAGTAATCATCTTTATCTTGGCTTCTTAAGTCATAGAATTTGGCAAAAGGGTTCTAAGGATTTTAAGACATTATTAATGAGATTAAGTATTTTTTCCAGATTCCAGGCTAGCTTGTGTTGGACTTATTTACATATATGGCACAAACACAGCCAAATGAATTGGAGTGATGGACTTTCTCTACTATACACTGTCAGTCTTTATTTCTCAGGATTAGTTTACATAACAACAAAAGATCATTGTGAAACATTTTAAAATGTTATTTTAAAACACTTTTATTTTGATCATTATGTATTTTCCATCAATATTCTCATGCAATGAGTGTAAAAAAATCATAAAACTTTAGAGGAAAAAGGACTTTAGCCCAACCACTTACAGATCCTAATAACAAGTTATATTCATACCGTAAGGGGATAGCCTAAGGTCAACTCCCACTAATCATCAGGAGGGACAATTTAAACCATCTATTCTAAGTGGGGCAGGCCCCCATCCTGCCCCACTGCCCTGACTTTGGGGGAATTTTACAGCTTAGACAATGTCCCAATGTCCTAAAGTAACCAGAGATTGAGGATTTCCTTTCTGAATACTAATTAAGCTTATTCATAAAACAGGAAAATGAAACACAGTTTTAGGATTTTACAGCTAGAAGAGGCTTTTCTTAAAGAACTGATGAAAGTGATTTGCAGGTGATACCTGATGGCCTCTTTTGGAAGATGTCAGGTTTGAACTCAGTATTGAAATACGTCAGGCTTTTTTTTTTTTTTTTTTTAATTCAGCTTCTCTTGAGAGTCTACCCTGTAAAAAGTACTGAGAGGAATATCTAAAAGGTTTAACTCCTGTTCCTAAAAAACCAAATATGGTTGCTTCTGTGTTCCCAATCTAGCCATAAATTGAAAGGAAACTGAGAATAAAAGCATCTTGGTTCAACAGAAAAGTTGCTGTCTTAGAAAGACCCTAACCTTCAGTCTCTTTACAATGTATCTCATGTAAATGATACTTACTGTAGTAACTTGATAGAGTTAATCACACATGGGAATTCTTTCTAAAGCTGATAGCTAAGAGGAGAAATAACCCTTGTTACTGCCAAACTTCCTGGGCAGGAACTGCTTACGCAACAACACCAACAACAGAATTACAGCCTTTCAACCTCCCAGTGAACCCACATTTGGGGTCAGAAGTCCAGTCTTCATAAATATCGGGAAATTTGAAATGCTTCATGGACCACATCAAATTTTGAGATCTTTTACGTCCATCCTTTCCTCCTCTTCATTCGTCTTCTTCCCTCACTGTTGGAGTCTTGGTTGCTTTGATGCTCGAGAAGTTTGGAATCCTTTCCCGAATCTTTCTGCTATCTGAACACTAGCATAGTTTGTGTTTTATGACAAACCCATAGAGCTCCACTGCTTGATAGATATATAGAGGGTTTTGATACTATCGATTCAGCAGTTATCTTTCAGGTTCCTACAATCTCTCATCAAAACGAGATGGCCATACTCTCACTTGTCAGTAATATGATACCAAAGGAAACTGAGAGGTTGGCCACCTTCATAACATTCATTTCAAAAGTTTCAAAAACGCATCACAACTGCCCCTGGCCCTTTCCCTGCAGATTTCACCAGTCTCTAATCAGTTGATTTTAAGCAGTTTCTCAGCTCCCACCACAAACTCAACTGTCAGCATGCAGAACCACTTGAAAGGTTCCCTGAACATGCCAAGTTTCCTTGGGTCCCTATGCTTCTTATGTGCTCTTGTTTCTACCTCTTACGCCTTTCCTTTGACTGTTTGGATAATACCTATCTGTCCTTTAAATGTCAGCCCAGGAGTTGCCTTCTCCGGGCAATCTGGAGTCCCTGACACCTCTGTGCTCCTCAAAGACCCTGTTTAGACCTCTGTCACAGCACTGTCACATTAGTAAAATTATCTTCCCCTCCCACAGGCTATACGTTAATTCTGGGAAGTGATTAAGAGTTTGACTCTGGGACTTCCCTGGTGGTCCTGTGATTAAGAGTCTGCCCGCTAATGGAGGGGACACGGGTTTGATCCCTGGTCTGGGAAGATTTCACATGACACAAGCCAAGTAAAAGTTTCCTTGGTAGCTCAGCTGGTAAAGAATCTACCTAAATGCAGTAGACCCAGGTTCAATTCCTGGATTGGGAAGATCTGCTGGAGAAGGGATAGGCTGCCCACTCCAGTATTCTTGGGCTTCCCTGGTGGCTCAGCTCATAAAGAATCCACCTGCAATGTGAGAGAGCTGGGTTCGATCCTTGGGTTGGGAAGATCCCTTGGAGAAAAGAACAACTACCTACTCCAGTATTCTGGCCTGGAGAATTCCATGGACTGAACAGTCCATGGAGTCACAAAAAATCAGACACAACTGAGCAACTTTCACTTATTCACTTATCCAAAATCCAGGGCAAGTAAGCCCCGCGTGCCACGACTACCGAGCCTGTGCTTTGGAGCTCAGCTCTAGAGAAGTAGCATCCACTCACCACAACTAAAGAAAGCCCATATGCAGCAACGTAGGCCCAGAGCAGCCAAAAATAAACAAATATTTATTAAAAATAGTTTGACTCTGTACCCAGCACTCAGCATTTAGTGTAACACATAGCAAGCGCTATGCAAATGTTTGCCAGATGGTGGCCACTCCTGATGGCTGAGACACTAGGGAAGGGCCTGCTTTCCACTGGCACACAGCACCATGGGCAGACTGGACAGTTCAGATAGGCAGAAAGATGTTACCACATCCTTCCTTCCCTCCCTCTTGTCATCTGTCTGGTGTTCTAGACAGTTCCATGTTCCATCAGCCAAAGTTTTAGATCTATCAAGAATAAACGTTTAATTGAAGCAGGTTACAACTCCCTAGCTTTCCCAGGCCACCCTGGAGAACTGCTGACTCTCCCTGAAGTCCAGCAACACACAGGACACCTGGAGTCGTGTGACCAGTCTTCTTGAACGTGGGGTCACCTACCACTGTGCCAGGCGTACAGTTGACACTCGGGTATTGTATGATTCTCAGTTTTTCAGTCATAGCCTCAGCATGGCTGTCAACATTTGCCCTTCTCTCCCAAATCAACTCACTAAAAACCTAGGCCTTGTTATTTTTTCTCCTAAAGTCATCTTTGCTATAAAAGGAGTTCTGTTTTGTTTCCAGGGTAGAAGTTAATTAATTACCTTATATTTTAAATTTCTGGCTGATTTTATGAAGTCACCATTATTTTGTTCAAGGGAAAAAGGATATTCAGGCCGATTCCTTAACTTTTGAAAACCATGTAACAGAAGGAAACTCCATCTCTCAAATAGGGTGCTTTGAGATCAGTGTCAGAAAGAATATTGAGCTGGTTAGATTAAAGACTTGATATGTAGAACTTTCAGATATACAAGCTGGGTTTAGAAAAGGCAGAGGAACCAGAGATCAAGTTGCCAACGTTCGTTGATCATATAGAAAGCTAGGGAATTCCATAAAATAACATCTGTTTCTGCTTCATTGACTATGCTAAAGCCTTTGACTGTGTGGATCACACAAACTGCGGAGAAATCTTAAAGAGATGGGAATACCAGACCACCTTACCTGCCTCCTAAGAAACCTATATGTAGGTCAAGAAGCAACAGAACCAGACATGGAATGACAGAATGGTTCCAAGTTGGGAAAGGAGTATAACAAGGCTGTATATTGTAACCATGCTTATTTAACTTCTATGCAGAGTACATAATGAGAAAGGCTGGACTGGATGAATCACAGGCTGGAATCAAGATTGCTGGGAGAAATATCAACAACTTCAGATATGTAGATGACACCACTCTAATGGCAAAAAGTGAAGAGGAACTAAAGAACCTCTTGATGAGTGTAAAATAGGGTGAAAAAGTTAGTTTAAAACTCAGTATGAAATTAAAAGATGCTTATTCCTTGGAAGAAAAGTTATGACCAACCTAGACAGCAGCAGCAGCAGACAGCATATTAAAAAGCAGAGCTATCATTTTGTAGGAAAAAGGTCTGTCTAGACAAAGCTATGGTTTTTCCAGTAGTCATGTATGGATGTAAGAGTTGGACCATAAAGAAGGCTGAGAGCTTAAGAATTAATACTTTCAAATTGTTCTGGAGAAGACTCTTGAGAGTCCCTTGGACAGCAAGGAGATCAAATCAGTCCATCCTAAAGGAAATCAACCCAGAATATTCATTGGAAGGAGTAAAGCTGAAGCTCCAATACTTTGGCCACCTGATGGGAAGAGCCAACTCACTGGAAAAGACCCTGATGCTGGGAAAGATTGAACGCAAAAGAATAAGGGGGCTGCAGAGGATGAGATGGTTAGATAGTGTTATCATCTCAGTGGACCTGAATTTGAGCAAACTCTGGGAGATGGTGAAGGACAGGGAAGCCTGGTGTGCTGCAGTCCATGAGGATGCAAAGGGTCAGATACAACTTAGTGACTGAACAACAGAAAATGTGGTTTCCAGTGTTATTTTTTAATCTCAATATTGTATATTATGAAGTATCAGTTACTCCTTTGACCAATTTTGATGATCAACAGAGACAGGGCATATATAAAGGTCAGAATATCATATCATATTTTAAAACACCAATTTCTATTAATTCATCATTAACACTTGGTTTAAATATCTCTTTTATTTTTTTCAGAAAAGGCTTCTTTTTTTTTAAGTCTCCAATTATTTATTTTACTTTGTATTCTCTTAATACTACACTTTCACCATGTTATATAATCCATTGAGTAATATTTTGATATTGAATTGTATATATTTTTGCATTTCCTCTCATCTCTACCACTGCTCCCAGTCTCACATGCCTACACTCAGGTTGCAGCTAGAATTTTCTGTATGTACTGCCCTGAACTGTAAAAAACCACACCTTCCAATTATCAGTTCAGATCAGTCGCTCAGTCGTGTCCTACTCTTTGTGACCCCATGGACAGCAGCACGCCAGGCCTCCCTGTCCCTCACCAACTCCCAGAGGTTACTCAAACTCATGTCCATTGAGTCAGTGATGCCATCCAACCATCTCATCCTCTCGCCTTCAATCTTTCCCAGCATCAGGGTCTTTTCCAGTGAGTCAGTTCTTCACATCAGGTGGCCAAAGTATTGGAGTTTCAGCTTCAACATCAGTCCTTCCAATGAACATTCAGGACTAATTTCCTTTAGAATGGACTGGTTGGATCTCCTTGCAGTCCAAGGGACTCTCCAGAGTCTTCTCCAACACCACTGGTCAAAAGCATCAGTTCTTCGGTGCTCAACTTTCTTTATAGTCCAACTCTCACATCCATACATGGCTACTGGAAAAACCATAGCTTTGATTAGGTGGACCTCTGTTGGCAAAGTAACGTCTCTGCTTTTTAATATGCTGTCTAGGTTGGTCATAGCTTTTCTTCCAATTATAAAGGCCAGGAAATTGAGAAAGAATGGCTTTGTGTGTTGTTTTTCTAGAGGAGGGGAGTTGATTTTTTGGTCTTTTTTTTTTTTTTTTTTTTTTTTTCCCNATTTTTTGGTCTTTTTTTTTTTTTTTTTAGTTCCCAGAAACTGAGACTTAAATACCACAAGCCAAATCCTGGCAGACCTCAGGCAAAGACTTTACAGTAAACCCCACAATGTGACAAGAGCAGTTGCTATCTTATACCCCAAATAAAAATAAGAGTGACTAAAGAGTAGAAAAGAGAGAATCAGAGTCTATGACAGCATAAATAAGCTGGAGGTTCCCTGAGAATGAGTCTGCCTTTGAGGTCACAATCTGAGAGTTCTGGGAGCAGAGATGTAGAAACCCCAGGAAAATGGGAGGATCCCAGCACTGATGGGACAGTGCCCAGCTTCTCAGAGTGTTGTCCAGAAGTGTACCAACCTTATGGAGACATTCACATTTAATCTGGCAGCAACAGATAGAGAAGATGTGTAGCCTGTTGGCCTGAGGGAAGTCCCACTAAGTCTCATTGCCTGTGTTCCCAAGCTTTTTTGAGAAGTGTGCAGAGTGGCTGAGAACCAGTCAGCAGTTCCTAAGAGCCTGTCCAAGTGAAGGGAGTAGTCGTGACAACCTGTTGTCTCAGCAAGATCCCTGTCAACTCCAGGGAAGGAATGGCTGTAAGAGCTGATGTCCAAGGTCCAGGCAGAGAGTGACACACCTCCATGAGGACAAGTCAGGCCACAAAATGGACTGACTTCCATGCCAGCAGGATGAATGGGCCCTGTCACAATCCCTTCAGTCTGCTACAACAAAATGCCATTGACTGGGAACTTATAAACAATAGAAGTTTATTTCTCACAATTCTGGAGATTGGGAAGTTCAAGATCAAGGTTCCAACAGATTTTGTGTCAGGTGAAGACCCACTACCTTGTGGATGACAGTCTTCTGGCTGGGTCCTCTCCTGGCCAAATGGGTGAGAGAGCTTTCTGGCGTCTTTTTTATAAGAACACTAATCCCATTCATGAGGGCTCCATCCTCATGACCTCATCACCTCCCTAAGACCCCACCTCCTAACACATTCATTGGAGGTTAGGTTTCAACATAGGATATTTTGGAGACACAAACATTCAGTCTATTGCCGGCCCCTAGGTACATAGACGCTCTGAGCTACCTCTGAGGAAACTGGTAGAGAATTCTAAAAGAGACACAGACTTAAACCTGAATAGACTAAGTTACATTGAATTCAAAGGATTGAGTTTACAGTTACCCAGTGGAAATGAAGGTTTATAAGCTGTATTAATTTTAAGGAAAGAAATTTATCCATTTCAAGTATACATTTAAAAGTATATTTATACTTTTCCAAGTCCTTATTCTTAATGCATTAGCATCATTTATTCATTCAACCAAAAATCGAATGTCTGTTCCAAGCAGTATGATGAAAGCCAGAGATACACAAATAAATAAGCTGTCTTTAAGAAAGTTATGGTTTAGTGGAGGAGACCCTATAGTCACATGCAATAAGTACTATTGTAAAGATATACATCGGGTTTCCCTGGTGGCGCGGTGGTAAAAAACCTGCCTGCCAATGCAGGAGACCCGAGTTTGATCTCTGGGTCAGGAATATCCCCTGGAGAAGGAAATGGCAACCCACTCCAGTATTCTTCCCTGGGAAATCCCATGGACAGAAGTGTTACTGTCCATGGGGTCACAAAAGTGACAACACCACTCAGTGTCTAGACAACAACAAAAATACATGTATTTGTTTCCTGAAATTGCTGGAACAAATTACCATAAGTTTTGTGCCTTAAAACTACAGAAATTTATTCTCTCACAGCTCTGGATGCCAGGAGTCTAAAATCAAAATTGTGGTAAAAACAGTATTTGTTAAATTAGGAAATCCATGGAACACTCACAGGTAATTCACATATAATATATAAATCCATCCAAAATATATTTCTATAATCTGCTAATGAAAATAGGGTGGCTTTTACATATGCTATATAACTACAGTCACACCTCGGAGATACTGAGGGTTCAGTTCCAGACCACTGCAAAGAAGTAAATATTACAGTAAAGGGAGTCAAACAATTTTTTTTATTTCCCTGTGAATATAAAAGTTATGCTTACACTATAATGTAGCACAACAGCATTGCATCATAATAAATGTATGTTAATTTAAAAATACTTCATTGCTAAAAAATAGCATCATCAGAGCTTTCAGCAAGTCATAATCTTTTTGCAATAGTACTATCAAAGACCACTGATAAGAGATCTCCCTGGCAAATATAATAATAATGGTAAAGTGCAAGAATGAAACATTGTGAGAATCACCAAAATATGACACAGAGCACAAAGTTAGCAAATGCTGTTGGAAAAACCGTGATGATGCCGAGTTGCCACAAACATTTAACCTGTAAAACAGGCAGTATCTGTGAAGCACAATAAAGTGAAGTACAATAGATGAGGGAGGTCTGCCTGTTTACATAATTAAAATAACTGACCTAGAAAACTGTTCTGATGAAGCTGGTGTTGAATAAAAACAGTATTGTAGCATGACTCTTTTCTCTGTTGCCTGTTATCAGTTGGATTTTAAGTCATTAAAAATTTTTTTTTACTTATTTTTTGGCCGTGCTGGGTTTTCATCGCTGTGTGTGGGCTTTCTCTAGCTGTGACAAGCAGGGGCTACTCTTCGCTGCGGCGTGCAGGCTTCTCACTGTGGTGGCTTCTCTTGCTGTGAAGCAACAGGCTCCAGGCACGAGGGCTTCGGTGGCAGCAGCATGCAGGCTCAGTAGCTATGGCTGCATGGCACGTGGAGTCTTGCCAGACCAGGGATCAAATCCATGTCCCCCGCATTGGCAGGCAGATGCTTATCCACTGCACCACCAGGGAAATCCTAAATAAGTCACTAAGCAACTTGAGCAGCCTACAATGGTATTGGATGTTTTTATAAACAAATTCTCTACATTTTGTTTGCATTTTATTCTAAAATATTGGAATTGAGACATTTTGACAAACGAGGATCAAAAAAGCATCAGCTTGTGAAACGTTTTAAGGAATTAAAGTTTTTGAAAACCAAGTTTATAAACAGAAGCAATGAAATTTGTCCCTACCAAAGCAAGGAAGTTAACAAATGTAGCAATAAAAATTTAAACAGTATACAGGATTTTATTTTTAAGGTCCATAATTGCAATTTGGAAAAATCTCAACTTGGGATAGATATTTTGATGGAGTTCCTATTTTTAATTGGATAAACTGGCATTCTGTTTCAGAATAGACTGGAATAGAGTTGAGAAACCTACACTTTTGTGACATTTAAATTTGGACAGCCTTTTTGATAAGTTTTGTCTTATAAAAACACATGTCAAAAAAAGGATATTCTAGATTGAACCAAAAATATCTGGGCCAAACTTTTTACTCATTTTATTTTATTTTTTAATTTTTATTTTAATTTTATTTTACTTTACAATACTGTATTGGTTTTGCCATACCTTGACATGAATCCACCACGGGTGTACATGCGTTCCCAAACATAAACCCCCTCCCACCTCCCACCCCATAACATCTCTCTGGTTCATCCCCGTGCACCAGCCCCAAGCATCCCGCATCCTGCATCGTACATAGACTGGCAATTCGTTTCTTACATGATAGTATACATATTTCAATGCCATTCTCCCATCTCATCCCACCCTCTCCCTCTCCCCCAGAGTCCAAAAGTCCACTCTACACCTCTGAGTCTCTTGTTCTCTCGCATACAGGGTCATCATCACCATCTTTCTAAATTCCATATATATGCATTAGTATACTGTTATAGGTGTTTTTNTCACTCTGTATAATTGGCTCCAGTTCCATCCATCTCCTTAGAACTGATTCAAATGTATTCTTTTTAATGGCTGAGTAATACTCCATTGTGTATATGTACCACAGCTTTCTTATCCATTCATCTGCTGATAACTTCCTCCATTTAGCAGAATTTGCTCTGATCTTACTACATACTTCTACATGCTGCAGCCATGAAATAAAAAGATGCTTACTCCTTGGAAGAAAAGTTATGACCAACCTAGACAGCATATTAAAAAGCAGAGATGTTACTTTGCCAACAAAGGTCCATCTAGTCAAGGCTATGGTTTTTCCAGTAGTCATGTATGGATGTGAGAGTTGGACTATAAAGAAAGTTGAGCACCGAAGAACTGATGCTTTTGAACTGTGGTGTTGGAGAAGACTCTTGAGAGTCCCTTGGACTGAAAGGAGATCCAACTAGTCCATCCTAAAGGAAATTAGTCCTGAATGTTCATTGGAAGGACTAATGTTGAAGCTGAAACCACTTGATGTGAAGAACTGACTCACTGGAAAAGACCCTGATGCTGGGAAAGATTGAAGGCAAGAGAAGGGGACGACAGAGGATGAGATGGTTGGATGGCATCACTGACTCAGGACACGAGTTTGAGTAAACTCTGGGAGTTGGTGATGGACAGGGAGGCCTGGCGTGCTGCAGTCCATGGGGTCACAAAGAGTTGGACATGACTGAGCATCCAAACTGAACTGAACTACTACATACTTCAACTGTGGCAGAGAGAATAGCTATATTCTCATTAAAAACACAGTCTTCAGAGAAAAGTCAATTGAAGGTGCCCCAAATCTCTAATTGATACATCATAAAATCTAATTTTGAATATAATAAGCAATTTTATAGAATTTTAGGACCATATTGGAATAAATGCATTATTTATTCAAAGAAAAAGCAGGAACAAGAGAGAAAGAGAAACTCCATGTCATAGAATTCAGAAGAAATGACAGTGGGCTCTCAATATGCAGGGGTTCTGCATCTGTGGATTCAACCAACTGAAATTTTGAGCCAAACGTTCACTGAATCCATGGATGCAAAACCCATGGATAGAGAGGGCAGGCAGTCCTGTCACCACCTATCAGACTTGAATATCCCTGGATTTTGGTATACATGGGACCTCCTGAACCAATCCTTCCATGGATACTGAGGGATGACTGTAATCAATACATAGTAACATGGTATAAGGGGCTTCCCAGGTGGTACTAGTGGTAAAGAACCCACCTGCTAATGCAGGAGACGTAAGAGACCCAAATTCGATCAGCGGGTCAGGAAGATTTAACATTTAGATAGTCAGTACATCTGCCTTAATATTTTTGGAGAGACTTTTAAAGTACAGTTGATTTACAATGTTGTGTTAGTTTCCGCTGTATAGCAAAGTGACTCAGTTATATATTCTTTTTCATTACGGTTTATCACAGGATGCTGAATATAGTTTCCTGTGCTCGACAGTAGGATCTTGTTGTTCATCCATTAGGGAGAATTTTAAAAACAAATTTTAACGGAATTTTTTTATGGGCAACAATAACATAAAACCAATTTGTTGATTAATAAGTATATATTTAAAGTTCAAATGATTATAGTAGTTTTTAACCACACTTACTTCAAAAATTGTTTGGTTGATTAACTAGTTTCTCATCTAAGCTCAGCCGAAGTGCAGATTACATGGCAAATATGAGGGTAGAAAGAAGGCGTTTTATAGGTTCTGAGCTGCTGATTCTTTCCTAACTGTTCAGACCATTGGACAGCATAAGAGGGAGAGGTGGGTACAGCCTACAGAGGCAGGGAGGCACTCTGTCAGGCCCACACCCCCACTCCATCCAGAACAGCTCAGCTTATATCTGTTTTACCCATTAGATTGCCATATAAGCTCTAATTTGAAGGAATGGTTCATTGACTAAAAATAAGCTTGAAAACACTGCAATGAGCAATGGAGTGTCAGAGACGAATTTTAAGCAGTGGAATAACATGATCAGGTTTATGTTTTTAAAAGTCACTCTGGCAACAAGAGGGAGACTAGACACTTATGAAAAGTCAACACTGGGATTTATGCTAAATCCACATTTCTCAGTGTGTATTTTTCATAAAGTCCATTCTCCCTCTTACAAATGACAAAAAGGAATCATATTTCCAAAGCCCCTCCTGTGAGGAACTGCATGTTGAATTATGATTAAAATTTCACTAAAACTTCTGTTTCTTTTACTTTCTATTTTTTAAAGAAAGAAGTAAAGGTACCTATATTTTAAATAACATTTTGACATGGTAAAAGAATTTTATGTTATAATCCAAGGTGTGGAGGAGGGGCCATGGAACAATCCAACAAACCAAAAGGGAAACTAAGAAACACATGGTGAAAAGTTCTTTTTCTTCTGACAACCTAGTTTGATTTAAATTACAAATCAACAAGAACTACATTGCATAATATGTTTTGTCTTTTTATCTAGCTGCCTGGATGCTCAGAACTAAATTAAATGTTTGTAGCAACTGGTTTATTGCAGCTACTTGCAATACAGATTTTCCTCTGCTTTGCTTCCTTGTTTTGCTTTGCTTTTTTCTAAATTGCTATTTTGAATACCATTTGGAAGTACTGATCTAAATCGTGAATAATAATTGGAGTGATTGCTAACATCATACAGGGCATACATGTGCCAACAATGCTCGAGACCCTTTATATTAACTCATAACTAAATATGGAACTCTCTCTGGCTTTGGGATTAGTGAATTTATTTATAAAACTTTGGTAACATCAAAGGACATCTGTTTTCCCTTTATCACCAATATAAGCTTACTAATAATTTCAGTGCTTAAAACCCATCAAAGCACCAAAACAGCCAATTTCAAAAAATCATTCTTATGTACAAAAAGTCAAATCCCTAGAAGTCACCTCTCTGAGCCTCAACTCCCTCTTTTGTAAAATGAGTATAAAAATAATGACACAAAATACTGTTGTAGGCAGTTCTAATGAAAAAATTCATGTAGAATCTTGCTGAAAACTTTAATGTGATAAACAAGTGTTATTGTTATTCTGCAAAAAGACAAGGAAAAAATTATCATCTTACACATCTCATGCATTCCATTGACAAGTCACTTTCTGCAAAAAGTCCAGAATTTGACCACTTTTCAGCACTTCACTTCTGGTCCTGGGCACCACCATCTCTCACTAGGACCACTGCCGCAGCATCCCAATGGATCTCCTGGTTTACACTTTTTTCCTCCTCCACACAGCAGGCAGAGTGATTCTTTTAAAATACAGTTCAGCTCATACCACTTCCCTGCTCAAAACCCCATAAGGTAGGCAGAATACTGACCTTGCAAAAATATCTGTGTCTTAGGAACGTCGCTGGTGGTCCAGAGGCTAAGACTTTTCTCTCTCAATGCATAAGAACCGGGTTCAATCCCTAGATCTCACATGCTCCAACTAAGAGTTTGCAGGCCACAACTACCGCACACAAGGCCCAGCACAGTCAAATAAATAAATAAAAATCCTTGATTTTCCAGATGTAATCACAAGAGTCTTTATAAGAAGGAGGCAGAAGTCAGAGGAGATGTGACAACAGAAAGATGGAGGGGTGCCATTACTGGAAGGGGGCCATAAGCCAAGGCTTGTGGAGAGCCTCCAGAAGGTAGAAAATTCCCTCTTAATGTCCCCAGAAGAAAAGCAGCCCTGCTGTCACTTCATGTTACAGATTGAATTGGGTCTCCCCTTGAAAATATGTTGGAGTCCTAACTCCCAGTACCTCAGAAGGTGCCTTATTTAGAGAAAGGGTCTTTGCAGAGCTAATCAGCTTCAAATGAGGTCATTAGGATAAGTCCTATTCCAATATGACTGGTACATTTATAGAAAGGAAAAATTCAGGCACAGACATGCATGGAAGAAGAATGTCAGGTGAAGCAGAAGGTGAAGCAGAGATCAGAGTGATGCTGCTACAAACCAAAGGATGCCAAAGAATGCAAGCAAACCACCAGAACTGGGGGGAGAGGCTTACAACAGATTGTTGCTCATAGTCCTCAGAAAGAACAACCTGTTGACACCTTGATCTCAGACTTTTAGCCTCCAGAAGTATAAGACAATACACTTCTCTTGTTTAAGGCACCTCATTGTGGTACTTTGTTTGGCAGTCACAGCAAACTAGTTTACCCTAAGACCCACTTGGGATGTTGGACCTCCAGAACTGTAAAATAATTAATTTGTATTGTTCTAAGCCATTAAGCTTGTGGTAATTCATCATGGCAGCAATGGGAAACTAATATATTCTCCAAAGGCACCCCATTAGAAGTCCTAAAATCTGAAGTCTGTGCCACAGCTTAACATCTTCCAACCTGAACTTCCTCTCTGGCTTTGTTGTTCAGTCATTAAGTTATGCCCAACTCTCTGCAACCTCATGAACTACAGCACACTAGGCTTCCCTGTCCTTCACTATCTCCTGGAGCTTGCTCAAACTCATGTCCATCAAGTCGGTGATGCCATCCAACCATCTCATCCTCTGTCGTCCCCTTCTCCTCCTGCCTTCAATCTTTCCCAGCATCAGGGTCTTTTCCAATGAGTTGGCTCTTCATAGCATGTGGTCAAAGTATTAGAGCTTCAGCTTCAGCCTCAGTCCTTCCAATGAATATTCAAAGTAGATTTCTTTATGATTGACTTGTTTGTTCTCCTTGTTGTCCAAGGAACTCTCAAGAGTCTTCTCCAGCACCACAATTTGAAAGCATCATTCCTTCAGCACTCAGCCTACTGTATGGCCCAACTCTCACATTCATACATGACTGCTGGAAAAACCATAGCTTTAACTATATGGACCTTTGTTGTCAAAGTGATGTCTCTGCTTTTTAATATGCAATCTAGGTTTGTCACAGCTTTCCTTCCAAGAAGCAAGCATCTTTTAACTTTGTGGCTGCAGTCACCATCTGCAGTAGTTTGGGAGCCCCATTATTCTTCCCTCACTCCTTCTGTTCCAGCCCCACTGGTTTCCTTGTTGTTCTTGGAACATCCTTTTCACTCACACAGGGCCTTTGTATTTGCTGCTTCCTCTGACTGAAATGCTCTTCCTCTCCCATGCTCCCTTACTTCTTTCAGGTCCCTGATCTTGAATGACCTTATCAGAGAAGCCTTCCCTCAACATCCAATGTAGAATAGCACTCTCTCCTTTCTGCTTTATTTTTCTTAGCACTTATCACCCTCCATGTGTTATATACTATGTGTTAATTTGTGATCATCAACTCCTCTTGCTTCCATTAAAACCAAAGCACCTTGAAAGGAGGGAGTCATTTGGTTCATTCCTGTCTCTCCACTACCTATAGGGGCCAGGTACACAGGAAACACTCAAGAAATCTTTATTGATGGAATGAATTTTGAATGAAAATTGAAATCAAAATTTCTGCCTCTAAAGTGATTTCCACTTAAACTGTTTTTCATATCTTTGTTTTAAAGCATATAAGCAATGAAACCATGGGCTCTGGGTTCATAAACTCAATGTCCCAAGTGACTCTCATTAAAAAAAAAAAATTGGAAGCTCACTGGGAAGGCAGCAGCACAGATTTCCTGCAGAACTTCAAAACCTTTCAAACCAGAGAGTCAAAAGCACAAAGGCAGACTATGCCTGACCAGAGAAACCAGTCAAGATATAATGATAGCTCTGGACTTATAATTAATCTCAAAAGTCTAGCTAGGCAATTAAGCCTGCGTTTGGAATTAGATATTAAAATATTTTTAATGCAGTAATAAAGCAGAGTGGGCTTTTGTTGTTTATAAAGAATTCAAAACTAGTCCTAGTCTTCAAAGGCTCTTCCATTTCCAGTTTTAATAGGATGTGACCATGGGTGACACATAGGCAGCCTTGAAACAGAAGTTATGATATGGGTAGACGTTTAAGCTGCTAGAGAGTGCAGCTTAAATGAAAGCACTTCTCAATCTCTTGTTCTAACGATTGTTCCCTTCAGCTTAGAAGTCAGAGCCTATAGATAAGGCTCTAAGGGCTTTGTTTTCACCTGTTTTAACCATCAAGTCATCATCCTTTGTTTATTTGCATCACCCTACCCATAGGTTTAAGACTTGTAAAGCCAAACATGAGCAAAGGAACGAATGAATGTGGCCATTCTTAAACAAGCTTAAACAAAGTATCTTCAGCTAATGATCACTGCTGGACATACATTAATGGATAAATAGCATAAATTCAACTCACATCTTGGGAGATGCTGCTAGACTCCTCAAATCCCCACATCCGTGATTACCATTGTGCTGTGCGTGTGTACTCAGCTGTGTCTGACTCTTTGTGACCTCATGGACTGTAGCCCGCCAGGCTTCTCTGTCAGTGGGATTTTTCAGGCAAGGATACAGGGGTGGTTTGCCATGCCCTTCTCCAGTGGCTCTTTTGGATCCAAGGATAGAACCCAAGTCTCCTGCGTTGGCAGGCATATTCTTTACCACTCAGCCACCAGGGAAGCCCCCATGTGTAAGAGGAGGAATACCTAAATGCCCTTCCCAGATACTCTTAAGAGAGGAGGCGGAGTAAAATCTGATGAGTCAATCCAATAATACTCAAAGGGACAAGTTTATTAACAGGTTTTAAATATCCACTTGCACTGAACATTAATCCTTAGCCCCTGTTCACTCCCTATAGGAGCAACAGTCTGAGTCAGGGCTGTCCCTGAGGCCCAGTAGCCTCCATGTTTCCCATCACATGCCCCAACCTGTTGGTCACCAATAAAATTTCCTCCACCAGGGGCCAAGCAGAAGTGATAAAAGATTCCAAACTTTGGATGTATGTTTGAGGGCAGCTGGGAGACTCCTTTTAGGCCAAAACTAAGTCAAGAACTCCCTCTATTCATCGCTAGCCCCCTGCACCCCAATCACGATGTGATCCTTTGTTTTACCATCTTCTATTGGTCCCTATATCTCCCTCAGGCTTTCCTGGGTCCCTCCCGCCAAATACTATTAAAACTCTGACTTTGACTTCACTAACCATATAATTTCACCCTGCAGGATAAAAGCAAACATAAACTCTGCAACGATCCCTTCGGTTCCTTAATGGGCATTAAAAGACATTACCTGTGGCTGAGTACCACTTCACCACCAGCTGGGCACCCTTACCAGTTAAAACTCTCCCACATTTAAGAAACATGAAACTACATTACATCAAAATAACATGAACCTGCCGCATGGCTGCTGAGCAGTCAAAACTGTATATAGTCGACTCTTGGTCTGTGGGTAGATTGGTACCAGGAGCCCCGTGGATGAGTCCCTTACAGTAAGCCCTTGTATCAGGAGTTTCCACATCCTCAGATAAGGAGAGCCAACTGTATGTTAATATGAGATGCCTAAGATATTCTCCCTAACTACTTTTTCCTGTTTATCATATAAAGCTGCTTAATTCCTTACTATCTCAAACAGAAATCTCTGACATCTAATCTCTGTCCTTTCTTTAAAATTTTTTTTTTTTTTTTTTTTACAGTTTGAATAGTTGATGTACAGTATTATATAGGTTTTAGGTATACAACATACTGGTTTCTCCTCTTTTTAGGCCTGGTTTTGACTGATTTTTATAGGGTGGTCTATACTTCCTATTTCCATTTTTGCTCTTACCACATTTACTGTTTACACCCATATTTTAAGTAAAATTATTCACCGTCTCTCCAAAGCCTTTAGAAATGTGGTTGTGAGGTGGAGTGGGGAACATTCCATAGTAATATGATTAGATCTCAGCCTTTTTGTGAGTCTGTACCTGTGTCTGGATTGTGAACCTCACATGTGTTTCTCAGTTTTTTTCGGGTGAGACAGGATGGATAGATTGGGCTGACGTTAGGTGTTTCCCTTCTTCCATGTGGAAGGCTAGAGCCTGCTAGAGTGGAGTATATCCCTTCCCCAGCTCATTTAGGCTTTGATAAGAATACCCCAGCAGGCTAGGCTCTGGATAACCAGTTTCCCCTGAGGACAGGGCTTCTGAAGAACTGAGTGCTCTGGTGTATTTCAAAGTGGCTCCATTCCCCTCACTATGCTGGAAGGTCTACAGAGATTTCTTCTTCTCCAGGATCTACTGTGAGAACCCGGTGGAGCTCTGCAACAGCGGGAGCCACCTCTGTACCCAAGGCCTCTAGGAGTTTTTAACTCTCAGGCTTGTCCACACTGAGTCTCTTGTCAATTACAGTTCAGGCCTTTCGTCCCCACCCTTGGTTCCTGCAGCTGTTTCCACTCCTCTCTGCTCCGATAAGTCAGGACTCCCCATATCTGCCTGTCTCTACAATTGTCGGGGCAGTGGCTTGCCCAGTGTCCTTGCCTGTCTTCCAGAAAATTTATTGATTCTTCGGTCTGTTTAGTTTTTCCTTCAGGGCCTTGTCGATTTTCACTGAGTCCATTAAATTGATCCTGTCTGGTTCCCCTTCCCCTCATTTCTCATCCTGTAATTTAGCATTCTCTTTTTTCCTCCATATCCCCGCATATGCTATTTCACTTTACATTACTTCTATTTTCCACATGAAAAATATTGTTGTTTAAATTAAGATTCTATTGGATACAAGCAGGAAGGAAAAACCACTATAGCTGACTTTAGTGTGTAAAGAGAATGGAGCTGAATTTCCAGGGTAAGCTGGCTTCAGGAACAACTGGATTCACGGCCCAGAACTTGTCACTGAGACTTTGATTTCTTTCATCTCTCTGCTTACCCCTGCTTTTTAATATGTGTTGACCTGATTTTCGGTGTCATTGCACTGCCAAAGTGGCTGTGGTAATTCCCACCTCATATTCTTGAGGTTTGAGTCCATCTAGGATGAGAAAATATCTCCTCCTAGGCATCTAAGCAGTTCTGATTGACTTAAGTCACATGGCCAGCCCTGACCCAATTGCTGTGCCCAGAGAAGCAGAAAGCATTTATTGGCTTAGATCTTGGTTACCTATATGTCTATCCCACTGTTCCCCCAGGACACAAGAACCAAGAATGGCAGAGATAGATCCCCTGATGTATACCAGGGACTATTACCCTAAGTAAGGCAAATAGCTACTGCATGACTGAAACACATTTATCCACTATATTATTTTTTTTTTTAAGACTAAGTTTAAGCATCCCCATGAGACTGAGATCTCTGAGGTCAGGGGCTATATCTATTTTATTTTTGTACCTTAATGCCTTAAATGTATTGAGCACTCAAAAAGCATGTGCTGAATGAAGAATATGCCTATAGGAAAACAGTAAAGACAGCAACTAACTGTAAAGGGGAGTTGGGGAAACTTTTCAAGGGAACATGGCACCTCAGACAGGTGTGATGATGAATGTGAGTCCACCAGGAGCAAGGTAAATTGCAAGAAGGGCATCCAAAAGAAGTAATAGTCTATGAAAACACCTAGACCAGCATGGAACATTCAAGACTAAATCATCTAGATTCAGAGAAGTAGGAGATAGAACAGGACAAGGAGATGCAGGTAGCTTATTAAAGAAAGAAAAAGAAAGAAAGAAAGAAAACCTAAAGATCTGTATTTATCTCTAGGTGGTGAAGAATCCATGGGCAAACTCCAGGAGATGGTGAGGGACCGAAAGGCCTTGTGTGCTGCAGTCCAGAGGGTCAGAAAGAGTCAGACATGACTTGGCAACTGAACAACAACAACAAAAGTGGAGAATCACTGCATGCTTTTGAAAGAGGGATTAATATAATTGAGTATTCTTACTTTAGAAAGACAACATTGATTTCTTTCCTCTCCCAGTCTGTCCTCCCCACTGCTGTGAGAATCAGGAAACCAATTAGGAGATTGACACCTAATCAGTCCAGGGTTTCCCAGGTGGCTCTGTGATAAACAATTCACCTGCCAATGCAGGAGACACAGGAGACAAGTGTTCGATCCCTGGGTTGGGAAGAACCCGTGGAAGGAGGGCATAGCAACCTACTCCAATATTGTTGCCTGGGAAATCCCACGGACAGAGGAGCCTGGTGGACTACAGTCCATGGGGTTGCAAAGACTTGGAGGACATGACTGAGTGACTGAGCAAGCACACACACAGATAATTAGTCCAGAGAATAAAAGGGAAATCAAGAAGTATTTCTAGGAAGTAAAATTAAGAAGTGACAGTGAGCACATATGCTTAGAGATGGACACATAAGAGAATGTAGGAGATTTCAGATTGTCTGACAAGGCAGATGGCAATACCAGCAAAAAGGATAAGGAACAGAGAAAAAGGAAGTCATGCTGAAATGTGCCTCTTTTTCCTACTTCTTGCTTTGCTGTCTATGCTTTGCTTTTTCAATCCAAGGGAACATTTAACCTGTACTATGTGTTAACATGTTTGGGCTTTCTAGTGGCTCAGATGGTAAAGAAACTTCCTGCAATGTGGGAGACCTGGGTTTGATCCCTGGGTTGGAAAGATCCCCTGGAGCAGGGACTGGCAACCCACTCCAGTATTCTTGCCTGGAAAACCCATGGACAGAGGAGCCTGGCAGGCTGCAGTCCGTGGGGTCGCAAAGAGTCAGACACGGCTGAGCAGCTAACACACACACGTGCAACACTGTTATGTAAGATTGTTGACGAAGGGAGTGTGTGGGGTCCACTGCACACCACTCAAAAGCCAGTAAACAGACCAGGCTGGTGGAAAAGAAAGTTTGCTCTATTTCAGATGCCGGCAACTGGGGAGGGAGAGGGTGGCGGACATCTGTCCAAAGGCCAACTCCCCAATCCTGACAGACAAGGGGTGAGAGTTTTTACAGACAGAGTTGGGGTAGGGCGGCTAAATGCAGAAACAACACAGTCATCTCCAACAGTCATCTTCAAATCGGTCATCAGTGGTCTGACCAGCACCATCTTCGTTGTTTTAGGTACAGTTAATCTTCAGTTCCAGGGTTATTATTTCCATTTCTTTGTGATCAGTTCTCGGAATTGTGGCAGCTCATGTCCTGGGTACATTCTGTTCACCACATAGTTAACTTCTCCACCTGCTGTTTTGGTACCAATAAGACAACTCACAAGATATTACTCAGAATATTATCTATCCTGAGAAAGAACTAAAGGTCCTCGACTATGCTTAATGACTACATTATTACTATTTAATCTCCTTTGACTTTTCCTTTGTTTCTGTATTTCTCATTTCTATGATTAAGTTTATGCTTTGGCTAGAGTTTTTGACAGACAATATGCAGGCAGAGGACACTGTGGGGACGCAAGGACCACAGGGTCCTGCTCCATTTCAAGATCTCCCCCAAACTGATGACTCTCTTGCCAAGGCTCCAAGGATAAATATGGGATGCATTTTCTAGAAACCTGTAAAGGGTTCGGTGATAAATTCACCAGCATAGAGGTATGATTTTCCCCAGGAGAGCATGACTGGAAATAGGAAGTTTGAGAAACCTAACTGTAAGACCAAGTCGTTGCAATGGAGGAGGTGAGGGAAGGCAGCCAGGATGGGTTCTGATCCTGCATTAGCTGACAATACTGCCTTTTCTTAGAGTGTTTTGTTGCAGGGTTCTCATCTGATAGGGAAGCTGGGTGCTCTATTGATGGGACGGACTTGATTTTTATTGAAGGACAATTGATTTACAATGTATTTTTCCCAGATGTACAATCTGGTGAGTCAACATTTTTAGATTATTTTCTACTTAAAATTAGTATAAAATATTGACTATATTCCCTGTACAATATATCTCTGTAGCTTACTTTATGCACAGTAGTTTGTACTTAATCCCTTGCTCCTATCCTCCCTTTCCCTCTTCCCGCTGGCAACCACTAGTTTGTTCTCTGGCAATCACTAATTTTTGAGTCTGTTTCTGCTTTGTTATATTTATTTACTCATCCATTTTATCTTTTAGATTCCACATGTAAGTGATAACATGAAGTACTTTTCTTCCTCTTGTCTTATTTCACTAAGCATTACACCCTCTCAGTTCATCCACACTGTTGCAAATGGCAAGATTTTGTTCTTTTTATTAATGACTGAGTAATATTCCATTATATGTATATGTGTCTATATCTGTATGTGTTATATACACCACATCTTTGTCCATTCATCTGTTGAATGGTCACTTAGGCTACTTCCATATCTTGGCTATTGTAAATAGTGTTGCTAAGAATGTTTGGGTGCATATATCTTTCCTAATTAGTGTTTTTATTTTCTTCAAATATATATTCAGAGATGGAATTACTGGGTCAGATGGCAGTTGTATTTAGTTTTTTGAGGAACGTCTTTACTGTTTTCCAAAATGGCTACACCAACTTACATCCTCACCAGCAGTGTACAAGGGTTCCCTTTTTTCTACATCCTCACCAACGTTTGTCATTTTTTGGTCTTTTTAATGATAAGTATTTTGAAAGATGTGAGGTGATATCTCATTGTGGTTTTGATTTACATTTCTCTGGCTAGTAATATTGAATATCTTTTCAAGTGCCTGATGCCGTCTTTGAGATGCATGATGCCTGATGCCTGATGCCTTCTTTGAGAAACAATGTCTATCCAAGGGTTCTGCCCATTTTTTAATTGGGCTGGGCTTTTTAAAATATATATATTGAGTTGAGCTGTTTGCTATTTTATGAGATGTTTGATATTGTATGAGCTGTTTATATAGTTTGAATACTAACTCTTTATCAATTGTTTGCTATTATTTTCTCCCATTCAGTAGGTTCTTCTTGCTTTGTTGACAGATTCCTTTGTGCAAAAATCTAATTAGGCCCCATTTGTTTATAAAAGCAAAAACTTTTATTTCCTTTGCCTTAGGAGACTCCCAAAGATATTGCTGGGCTTCCCTGGTGGCTCAGCAATAAAGAATCTGCCTACCAGTGCAGGAGACCCTGTTTGATCCCTGCGTCAGAAGATCCCCTGGAGAAGGAAACGGCAATCCACTCTAGTATTCTTGCGTGAAGAATTCCATGGACAGAGAAGCCTGGCAGGCTACAGTCCATGGGGTCGCAAAGAGTTGGACACAACTTAGCGACTCAACAACAACAAAGATATTGCTACAATTTGTATCCAAGGTGGTCTTTAGGCATGTTATCACCTTACCTGATGTGGGCGGGATCTGGTGAAAGCCACGGAGGCTGGTAGACATTTTGTTAAATGTCTGGAGGTGGAGTTGGCTGCCGTTTTGCTGTGAACGAGGATGCTGGTGGTGGCCTGTGTTGGCAGGCCCATAGTGGAGAAGACCCCATGCCTTGTCTTCCTTTCCTGCCCCCACCAGCTCCCCTGGGAGAGGCAGAGCTGGGCAGGAGCACAGACAGGCTCTTCGGGTGCCTGGATGGAGGTCATGGCTCAGTGTGGTTCCAGGGAAACAGCCCTTGTCTGCTGTATTGAGGAGTAAGGAGACAGAGTAAACCCCACTAGAAGGATGGCAGTGGCATGGAAACTGTGTTCCACTGGTTTCTTCTAGGAGTGTTATGGCTTTCGGTCTTACACTGGTCTTTAATCCATTTTGAGTTTAAATTTGTAAATGGGATGAGAAAATGTTCTAGCCTGATTCTTTTACATCTAGATGTTCATGGTAATTTTTGATTAAAGTTGATCATTTTCAAATGCCATTTAAATGCTTTAATGAAATAAATAACAGGATATTGTCCTCCTCCACCAAGTTTCATTTCAGTTAGATTTTTTTTAGCCCTATACTTTGGCGACCTGATACAAAGAGCTGACTCATTGGAAAAGACCCTGATGTTGGAAAAGATTGACAACAGGAGGAAAAGGGGACGACAGAGGATGAGATGGTTGGATGGCATCACCAACTCGATGGACATGAGTCTGAGCAAGCTCCAGGAGTTGGTGATGATCAGGGAAGCCTGGGGTGCTGCAGTCCATGGGGTTGCAAAGAACTGGACACGAATGAGTGACTGAACTAATCTTGTGGAGTCGTGGAATTTTAAATATAAGCAACATTGTGACTCATTTTTTTCTTATAAGTCATTTCTTTATAGCCTAGTATCATTTGCCTGGAAAATTCCAAGGGCTACGATCCATGGGGCTGCAAAGAGCTGGATACCACTGAGCGACTTCACTTTCACTTTTGTAACATTTCCTTAAAGGAAAAGTTAACCTCAGTAAATCAAAAACTGTATAGAGACCTATAAAAGAATTTTAAGAAGTCTACAAGCATTCTGAAACAGCCTTAAGATTCCTTAGATTTTGAAACATTATACCAAAATCATAGGACTATCATATTCTAGAGTTCCTTTACATAGAAAATACTTCATTTAACTTTTAAATATCACATATTAAATAATGTTCTTTCTCCAGTTTTCATTACTATGTTAAACATACTAATTCCAAGAGTTAATATCACATTGAGTGACATAGACTATTTCCAGGATAGTTCAGGATAAAGTTTACTTCTAGAGAAAATTCCTTCTTATCCCCATTGATTACTTCATTTCCTTCATAATTAGAATTGTTTCTTATTCTCATATTCCTATACCTAAAGCTATTATTGTAGTCATGAAAATAAAATGCTGACATACCTGGCAGTTTTGCCACACCTAAATCAAAGTAGTCCATCAAAAACAAATTTGAATCTTGAAAAATAATAATAGGCAATACAGGCATAGCTGACTTTTTACTGCATCCATTTATCCAGTCCTGACTACAGGAGACTTTTATTTTCTTTAAGTCTCTGTTGTTTGGATTTTTGTTTTGCAATATGTGTCCCTGCCATTGTAAAGTATGTTTTAAGCCTGTTAAAACTGAGTTAACTGCCAAGGATGTCACAATTCTTTCCCAAAACCCAATTTTAAAGGCGTTTTCAAATCTTAACTATTAAGCAGGTTTATAGCTTAGAGAAACAAGGTGTCTGTTAGAAATCTGAAGATGGCCTGTGCCATCCGGACGTGAGACTAAAGGAGAATAATATGCTTGAGAATATTATGCTCCAGAGACCCAGTCCCCAACTCCTCACCCTCAGGGGGTAGGAGGGTCAGCAATAGTATAATCATGGCACCTAGGGCCTAGAGTCCATCATCATTATTTTCAGATTAAAAATAGAATGTTTCATTAAGCAGTGACTCATTAGTAAAACTGCACATTAATAAGTTTAAAGATAATTAAGGTCATTTGCAAAAGAAATAAAGTTCAGGATAAAGAATGGGTACATAATTTTCTTTGAATGATGGATAAGAGTGCAATAAACACCTGGTTACATAGCTCTCCTGAAGTATGTTTCCCTGGTGAGACAGAGCAGAGTGTTTAAGTGCTGGCAGGCAGGTGGAGCACCGGAAGGAAGGAGTTCAAAAAAGGACAGGAAAACTTCAGAGACCATCTGACCCATACTGTTCCTGATTCAAATCCTAGAGATGGTCACTGATGAGGAGTTAAGGCTGAATATCTTATACTTATCAGGGGGACATTTTAAAGTGGTCAAAACAAACCAAAAAGGAAAGAAAAGAACATCTCGTTTAGAAGTAATTAAACAAACCAGTTAACCCATCTCTCCCACTCCTCAACCTCTGGCAACCACTAATCTGTTTTCTGTATCTATGTGCCTGGTTTATCTAACTTTAGACTTCACATATGGACTGTATAGAGAATTTGTTTTTCTCAGTCTATTGTAGTTCTCATAATGCCCTTGAGGTCTGTCCATGTTGTTGCAAATGGCAAGATTTTATTCTTTTAATGGGTGAATAGTATTTCTGTGTGTATTTCAAAATTTCTTTTACATTCATCCATCAATGGACACTTAAATTGTTCCCATATCTTGCCTGTTGTAAGTAATGCTGCATTCAACATGGAATTCAATATATTTTGCTTAGTGTTTTCATTTTCTTCTGATAAATACCCAGAAATAATATTGATGGATCATTTGATAGTTCAATTGTTAATTTTGTGAGAAAACTCCATACGGCTTTCCATAGTGGCTATAACAACCCACATTCCTACCAACAGTGCATAGGGATTCCCTTTTCTCTATATCCTTATCAATACTTGCTATTTTGTAACTTTTTGATAATAGCCATTCTAACAGGTGATATCTCATTGTAGTTTTGATTTGCATTTCCCTGATGATTAGTAATGCTGAACATCTTTTCATTTGCCTATAGTCCATCTGTATATCTTCTATGAAGAAAATGTCTATTCACATCTTCTGCCTATTTTTTAATTGGCATTTTTTTTTACTATTGATTTAAAATTCTTTATACATTTTGGATATTAACCCTTTGTCAGAAATAGGATTTACAAATATTTCCTCCCATTCGATTGGTTATCTTCTCATTTTGTTGATGGATTCTTGGCTGTGAAGGTTTTTCATTTGATGTGGTCCCACCTTGTTCAAATTTTTTTTCTTTTGTTGCCTTTTGTTTGCATATTTTAGGCTCAAAAAAATCAACCTGAAGACCTATATCAAAGAGTTTACTACCTATGTTTTGTTTCAGGAGTTTTATAATTTCAGGTCTTACAATCAAAACTTTAATCCATTTTGAGTTAATTTTGTGAACAGTATAAAATAGTGATCCAGTTTCATTCCTTTGTATCAGTTCCGTTCAGTTGCTCAGTCCTGTCTGACTCTTTGTGACCCCATGAACTGCAGCACTCGAGGCCTCCCTGTCCATCACCAACTCCTGGAGTCCACCCAAACCCATGTCCATTGAGTTGGTGATGCCATCCAATCATCTCATCCTCTGTCGTCGCCTTCTCCTCCTGCCCTCGATCTTTCCCAGCATCAGAGTCTTTTCCAATGAGTCAGCTCTTCACATGAGGTGGCCAAAGTATTGGAGTTTCAGCCTCAGCATCAGTCCTTCCAATGAACACCCAGGACTGATCTCCCTTAAGATGGAATGGTTGGATCTCCTTGCAGTCCAGGGGACTCTCAAGAGTCTTCTCCAACACCACAGTTCAAAAGCATCAATTCTTCGGTGCTCGGCTTTCTTCACAGCCCAACTCTCACATCCATACATGACAACTGGAAAAACCATAGCCTTGACTAGACAGACCTTTGTTGGAAAAGTAATGTCTCTGCTTTTGAATATGCTGTCTAGGTTGGTCATAACTTTCCTTCCAAGGAGTAAGTGTCTTTTAATTTCATGGTTGCAATCACCATCTGCAGTGATTTTGGAGCCCCAAAAAATAAAGTCTTCCACTGTTTCCCCATCTATTTGCCATGAAGTGATGGGACCAGATGCCATGATCTTCATTTTCTGAATGTTGAGCTTTAAGCCAAATTTTTCACTCTCCTCTTTCACTTTCAAGAGGCTCTTTAGTTCTTCACTTTCTGCCATAAGGGTGGTGTCATCTGCATATCTGAGGTTATTGGTATTTCTCCCAGCAATCTTGATTCCAGCTTGTGTTTCTTCCAGTCCAGCGTTTCTCATGATGTACTCTGCATATGAGTTAAATATGCAGCGTGACAACATACAGCCTTGATGTACTCCTTTTCCTATTTGGAACCAGTCTGTTGTTCCATGTCCAGTTCTTTTGCATGTGGCTGTCTAATTTTCCCAACATCATTTATCGAAGAGACTGTCCTTTCTCCATGATATATTCTTGGCTACTTTGTCATAAATTATTTGACATATATGTTGGGGTTTATATCTGGGTTCTCTCTTCTGTTCCAAGGTCTATGTGTGTGCTTTTATATCAATACCTTACAGTTTTAAATATTATGTTGTTGTTCAGTCGCTCAGATCTGTCCAACTCTTTGCAACCCCATGGAATGCAGCACACTAGGCTTTCCTGTCCTTCACCATCTCCCGGAGCTTGCTCAAACTCATGTCTATTGAAACAGTGATGCCATCCAACTATCTTGTCATCTGTCATCCCCTTTTCCTCCTGCCTTCAGTCTTTCCCAGCATCAGGGTCTTTTCCAATGAGTCAGTTCTTCTCATTAGGTGGCCAAAGTATTGGAGTTTCAGCTTCAGCATCAGTCCTTCCAGTGAATATTCAGGATTGATTTCCTTTTGGATTGACTGGTTTGATCTCCTTGCAGTCCAAGGGGCCCTCAAGAGCCTTCTCCAACAACACAGTTCAAAGGCATCAATTCTTCAGGTCTCAGCCCTCTTTATGGTTCAACTCACATCCATACATGACTACTGGAAAAACTATAGTTTTGACTATCTGGACCTCTGTCAGCAAAGTAATATCTCTGCTTTTTAATACGCTGTCTAGGTTTGTCATAGCTTTTCTTCCAAGGCGCATGCATCTTTCAATTTCATGGCTGCAGTCACCATCTTCAGTGATTTTGGAGCCCAAGAAAATAAAGTCTGTCACTATTTCCATTATTTGCCTATCTGTTTGACATGAAGTGATGGGATCGGATGCCATTATCTTAGTTTTTTGAATGTTAAGTTTTAACCTAGCTCTTTCAGTCTTTCACCTTCATTAAGAGGCTCTTTAGTTCCTCTTCACTTTCTGCCATAAGGGTGGTGTCATCTGCATATTTGAGGTTATTGATATTTCTCCCAGCAATCTCGGTTCCAGCTTGTGCTTCATCCAGCCAAGCATTTCACATGATGTACTCTCTATATAGGGCTTCCCTTGTGGCTCAGCTGGTGAAGAATTCACCTGCAATGCAGGAGACCTGAGTTCAATCCCTGGGTTGGAAAGATCCCCTGGAGAAGGGAAAGGCTACCTACTCCAGTATTCTGGCCTAGAGAATTCCATGGGCTGTTTTGCCCATGGGGTCGCAAAGAGTCAGACATGACTGAACGACTTTCACTCTCATTCTCCATGTAAGTTAAATAAGCAGGGTGACAATATACAGCCTTGATGTACTCCTTTCCTTGACATACTCCTTTAAACATCACAGTTTCGTAATACAGTTTGAAATCAGGGAGCATGGTGACTCCAATTTTATTCTTCTTTCTGAAGATTGCTTTGGCTATTCAGAGTTTTCTATGACTCCAGACAAATTTTAGGATTATTTGTTCTATTTTGGTAAAAAAAAAAAATGCCATTAGAATTAAATCTATAGTTTGGGTAGTATGGACATTTTAACAATATTCTTCCAATCCATGAGCATAAAATATCTTTGCATTTATTTGTGTCTTCCTCAATTTCTATCATTAATGCCTTGTATTTTTCAATATACAGGTCTTGCCCCTCCTTGGTTTAATTTATTCTTAGGTATTTTGTTCTGATGCAACTGTAAATGATATTTTCTTAATTTCATCTCCTGATAGTTTATTATTAGCATATAGAAACATAACAAGAATTGGATTTTATATTCTGCAACTTTACTGAATTCTAAGTTTTTTGGCGGAGTTTTTAGGGTATCTACATACAATATCGTGTCATCTGCTTATGCTGCTGTGTTGTGCTTAGTCATTTAGTCGTGCCCAACTCTTTGTGACCCAATGGACTGTAGCCCACCAGGCTCCTGTATCCATGGGGATTCTCCAGACCAGAATACTGGAGTGGGTAGCCTTTCCCTTCTCCAGGGATATTCCCAACCCAGGGACTGAACCCAGGTCTCCCCTGCATTGCAGGTAGATTATTTACCATCTGAGCCATCAGGGAAGCCCAAGATTACTGGAGTGGATAGTCTATCCCTTCTCCAGGGGATCTTCCCAACCCAGGAATCAAACTGGGGTCTTCTGCATTGCAGGTATTCTTTACCAGCTGAGCTACCAGGGAAGGCCGCCATCTGCACATAGGGTAGTTTTACTTTTTCCTTTCTAGGTTGGATGCCTTTCATTTTTTGTGCCTAATTGTTCTGGCTAGGAAATCCAATACTATGTTGAGTAAAAGTAGTGATTGTCTTGGTCCTAATTCTTGTCTTAGTCCTGATCTTGGCGAAGATTTCAGCTTTTCACTGTTGAATATGATGTTAGCTATGGGCTTGTCATATATGGCCTTTATTATGTTGAGGTACATTCTCTCTATACTTGCTTTGTTGAGTTTTTTTCTTAATCATAAATGGATGTTGAAATTTGTTAAATATTTTTCTGCATCTATTGAGATGATCATGTGATTTTTATCTTTCAGTTTGTTGATGTGCATATCACATTTACTTATTTGCTGATGTAGAAATATCCTTGTATTCTTTGGATAAATCCCAAGTGATAGTGGTATATGATTCTTTTAATATACTGTTGATTTGCTTTGCTAATATTTTGCTGAGTTTTAAAATCTATGTTCATCACTGGCCTATAATTTTTTTGTGGTATTCTTGTCTGGTTCTAAATTCAGGGTTTTGCTGGCCTCATAAAATAAGTTTGGAAGAGTTCTTTTTTTTTTGGACAGTCTGAGAATTTGTATTAATTCTTTCAATGTTTGCTAGAATTTATAGAATTTACCAGGGCAGCTATCTGGTCTTGGACTTGTGTTTGTTGGTAGGTTTTTGATTATACTGATTCAATCTCCCTACTCTCAGTTGGTTCACATTTCTTATTTCATTATAATTCAGTCATTAGACATTGTATGTTTCTAGGAATTTATCTGTCTCTCCTCGGTTGTCCAATTTATCGGCATATAATTGCTTAGTCTCCTATGATCCTTTGTATTTTTGTGTTATCCATTATAAAATCTCTTTCCATTCTGATTTTGAGTTCTTTTTTTCTCAGCTAATCTAGCTAAAAGTTTGTCCATTTATTTTTCTATTTTTAAAGAAATAGCTCTTAGTTTCTTTGATCCTTTCTATTGTCGTTTTAGTCTCTATTTCATTTAATTCTGCTCTAATCTTTATTTCCTTCCTTCTAACTCTGGGCTTCATTTGTTCTTCTTTTTCTAGTATTTTGAGATATTAAGCTAGGTTGAGACTTCTTTCTTGAGGTAGATATTTATTGCTACGAACTTCCTTCTTAGAACTGCTTTTGCTGTATCCCGTAAGTTTTGGTATGTTTTAGTTCCATTTTCATTTGCCTTAAGATATTTTTTTAAAATTTCTTATTTCTTCTTTGACCCATTGGTTATTCAGGAGTGTTCAATTTAATCCCTATTTGTTTGTCAATTTTCTTGTTTATATAATTTCTAGTTTAATACTATTGTGGTTGAAGAAGACATCTGATATTATTTCAATCTTCTTAAATTTATTTAGATTTTTTTTTGTGGCCTAAAGTGAAAGTGAAGTCGCTCAGTCATGTCCAACTCTTTGCAACCCCATGGACTGTAGCCTACCAGGCTCCTCTGTCCATGGGACTTTTCAGGCAATACTGGAGTGGGTTGCCATTTCCTTCTCCAGGAGACCTTCCCAACCCAGGGACTGAACCCGGGTCTCCCACATTGTAGGCAGACGCTTTTATAAAGTCTGAGCTACCAGGGACCTAACATATGATCTTGGAAAACATTCCACACGTACTTGAGAAAAATGTCATTGCGCTGCTTTGGAATAGGATATTCTATGTATGTCAAGTTCATCTGGTCTAACATGTAATTTCAAGTTGATGTTTCTTTTGATGTATCTGGATGATATATCCATTGGTATAAATGGAATATTAAGGTCCCCTACTATTACTGTATTTTTATCTTTTTAGGCCTGTTAATATTTACTTCATATGTTTAGGTGCTCCTAGGTTGGCACATAAATATTCCAAATTTATATCCTCTTGTTGAATTGATGCTTTATCATTATGTCATGCCCTTCTTTGTCTCGTCAGTCTCTGTTTTAAAGTCTATTTTGTCTGATATAAGCAACCCTAACCTCAGCTTTCTTTCAGTTTTCATTGGCATTGAACACCTTTTTCCAACCCTTCACTTTCAGTCTGTTTATGTCCTTATATCTGAAGTGAGTCTACTGGCAGCATGTAAATAGGTTTAAAAAAAATCCATTCAACTGCTTTATCTTTTAAAAAGATTTTTATTTATTTGGCTGCACTGAGTTTTAGTTGCAGCATGTGGGATCTAATTCCCTGACCAGGGATCAAACCTAGGCTCCTGACATTGAGAGTGTGGAGTCTCAGTCACTGAACCACCTGGGAAGTTCCTGCTTTATCTTTTGATGGAAGAATTTAGTTCATTTATAGTTAATTATTGGTGGCATGTGCTTATTCCCATTTTGCTAGCTGTTTTCTGGGTGTTTTGTTAATTTCTCTCTGTTCCTTTGTTCTTCCACTGTTTCTTTGTATAATAGTTTGGTGACTTTCTTTAGGGGTAAACTTAAATTCCTTTCTTTCTCTTTTGTATATCTGCCATAGGTTTTCACTTTGTAATTACCATGAAGCTTACATATAACCTGTATTTTAAAGTCTTTGTTTTTTCTTAGATAAGAAACAGTCTTATCTAAGTTGGTAAGTTTGAATGCATTCTAAAGCTCAAAATTTCCGCTGCCCTCCACATTGTTTTCAGTGTCCCGCTTTCCATCCTTTCATCTTGTGTATTCCCTGATTTGATTTTACTGCTTTTATCTGTCAGACTTTATACTAGTTTTATAAGTGATTCATCCACTTATACTTACTTTTATCAGTGAATTTACTCTCATGTATTTTCCTGTCAATAATTAGTAGTGCCCTTCTTTTCAGCATAAAGTCCCTTTTAACATTTATGATAAGGTTGGTTTAGTGGTGAATTCCTTTGCTTTGTCTGAAAACCTCTCTCCACTTCTGAATTATAGCTTTGTGGGGTTGCCTATAAGGTTGTTTTTAAGCATTTTGAATATATCCTGTCAATCCTTCTGGCCTGCAAATTTTCTGGTGAAAAATCTGCTGTTGTGAAGGGTTCCTTGTATGTAACAAATTGTTTTTCCTTCGAAGTTTAATATATTCTCCTTGTCTTTAACTTTTGACACTTTAATTATAATGTGTCTTGATGTGGGTTTCTTTGGATTCTTATTTGGAACCTTCTGGGCTCCTTGATCTAGATGTCTGTATCCTTCCCCAAGTCAAAGACGTAAAAGGGCCTAAACTGCTCTCTGGGAGCTGAGGCAAGGCCAAGAGCACAAAGACTGGGTCTACCAGCCTCTGTTCGCCAAGAGCACCTCCATGGCCTCTAAGAGTGTTAGCCTAGAAGTCTGCTCCTTTGGCCTATTTCTCAGAAAAACAGGGTGTTCTTCAGTCTGAGTGTCCTGGGGACGGTAGTCTGCCAAGAACTGTCTCTGACTGTCACAGTCCCATGGGAATCAGGAATTCAAGCCCCACCCTGGCCTCTCAGGTGATCAGAGTGTCCTTTGAGTGCCAGCCACAGAAAACGGGCATCAGATGTGAGTAAAGGCTCCCTCCTGGGAGATACTGGTGTCACAGAGTGGGCTAGACAGAGGAGGTGAGGACGGCACCCACTGAGGAAAAAGAAAGAAAAGAATTGGCACCTGAGAGGGCCTTTGTCCCTATGAAGTGTCCCCGTAGGTCCCTGCCTCTCTGGTGGTTGCTGCAAGATTAGCTGGCAATTCTGTCACATAAAGCCTGGGCACTCTCAAACAACTGCTTTTTTGCTGGGCCTGGGATGAGTGATTCTGTGCACAACAGCCTTTTGTGACTTGTGCAGCCTCACTGGTTTTCAAAACCAGGTATTTGTGAGGCTTGTAACAGGTCCAGGTCTCCAAAGTTGGGGTGCCTGATGTGGGGTGCCTCAGGGAGGAGCTCCAGGTTTGAGTTTCCTCCGTTTCCAAGGATGGATTGATGGTGAAACCATGTCTCAGCCTCTCCTACCCACCTTAGTGTGGCCCTTTTTTCATTTGCCATGTGAAGGAGCTGTTCCACTAGTTTTCAGGTCTCTTTCAGAGGAAATGGTTCCATACGTAGCTGCAGACTTGGCAGGTCAGTGGGAAGAGCTGAGTCCAGGATCTTCCTGTTTTGGCATCTTGGACTGTCCTCCTGTATCCAATTCATATCCTTTTTTTTTAATCTCTAAATATACAATAATGTTGGCAGTCCAGCACTGACTTTAAATCAAATTAGCTTAATGTTTCACCATTTAGGATACTATTTATTGGTTTTTGCTAACCAGTCTTCCAGAGAAGGCACTGGCAATCCACTCCAGTACTCTTTGCCTGGAAAATCCCATGGATGGAGGAGCCTGGTGGGCTGCAGTCCATGGGGTCACTAAATTGGACACGACTGAGTGACTTCACTTTCACTTTTCGCTTTCATGCATTGGAAAAGGAAATGGTAACCCACTCCAGTGTTCTGGCCTGGAGGATCCTAGGGACAGGGGAGCCTGGTGGGCTGCCGTCTATGGGGTCACAGAGTCAGACACGACTAAAGTGACTTAGCAACAACAACCAGTCTTCAGTTTAAGTTTAGGAAGCCCAGGTGGCACAGTGGTAAAGAATCTGCTGACAATGCAGGAGACAGGGGTTCACTCCCTCAGTTGGAAAGATCCCCTGGAGTAGGAAATGGCAACCCACTCCAGTATTCTTGCCTGGGAAATCCCATGGACAGAAGGGCCTGGTGGGCTACAGTCCTTGGGGTCACAAAGAATCAGACACAACTGAGCACACACAATAATAATATAATAGTTTAGGGACTTGCCTGGTGGTTTGGTGGTTAAGAATCTGCCTTCCAATGCGGGAGTTCAGTTCAGTTCAGTTGCGTCTGACTCTCTGCACCATGGACTGCAGCACACCAGGCCTCCCTGTCTATCACCAACTCCCGGATTTTACTCAAACTCACGTCCATTGAGTTGGTGATGCCATCCAACCATCACATCCTCTGTCGTCCCCTTCTCCTCCTGCCTTCAATCCTTCCCAGCATCAGGGTCTTTTTAAATGAGTCAGTTCTTCACATCAGGTGGCCAAAGTGCAGGAGACGTGGGTATAACCCCTGGTTGGGAAACTGAGATTCCACATGCCACAGGGCAACTGAGCCCATGTGCTCTAGAGCTCATGCTCTGCACATTGCAACTAAAGAAGGCTGCCACGAGAAGCTCATTCACAACTAGAGAGAGACCCAGTGCAGCCAAAAAATAAAATTGGTTTATGCTGATAGTTTTTAATACTGAGGCATCCTAATATTTTCAAAAGTGGCTAAAAAGTTTCACTCAATGTACATTTTATAACATCCCTCTCCCTCTTTAGAAAAAGCCCAATCAATCATCAAAACTAGCATAAGAAAAACCAGAGTGGACTATTAAGCTCCTAAAGTCATGATTTAACATATTTATCCATATACATTTGAGTGCTTACTATGTTTCATCTTCTTTATGTATGTTAACCTTCTTAACAATTCTTTGAGGCTAGTACATATCCATTTTACAGATGGGAGAACAAAGATATTAACAAGTTGCCCAAAGTCCCACAACTAAGGGATAAGATGGTCAGATGTGAACCCAAGTTGAGAGCCTAAACTCTTTAACATGTTTTAAAATGTTCATTAAAATATTAGAGAAGATAAAAAAATAACAGAAGCTCCAAGATGGCAGACCAACTTAATGTGCTATTTATTGTCTCCAAATTCTACTGAAATGACAGTAAACATCTGTGAATGAAAATAAATCCAAAGTAATATATAGAGCAGAAGGGAAGGCCCACGTAGCTCAAAAATTCCGAAAAATTCCTAGAAGACAAGAAGCAAGGAGGCACTAGAAGAGTTACAAACCAGAAAAGCAGGGATCCTTTCCGTCTAGTCAAGCTCTAGAAAGGACTCGAACCTGTGAGACAGTGGGTACAGAGTGGGACAAGGTTGTCGGCGGTACTGTTTTACATAAAGGGCTGTCTATGAACAATTAGCCCACTCAGCTCTTCCCACTCATCCTCCCCCACTCAGCAATGTTTGCACAATGTTAAAAGAGAGGTGCTTTCTAAAGAAATTGGGAGTATATTACATGCACAAAAGGGAAAATAGGCTCTAAATTTGGGAGCTGGCCCCTTGATTATGTCCTTGTCAACTGGCATCATGGGAGGCTTCCGGAGTCCTTGACTCAGCCTACAGGATAGCAGTCAACTTCATAAAGGAAGGGCTTCCCTGGTGGCTCAGTGGTAAAGAATTCACCTGCTAATGCAGGAGACACAGGTTCAATCCATGGTCTGGGAAGAATCCCTGGAGAAGGAAATGGCCACCCACTCCAGTATTCTTGCCTGGGAAATCCCTCGGACAGAGAGGCCTGGCAGGCTACAGTCCATGGGATCACAGAGCTAGACACAACTTAGTGACTGACAACACATAAAATGAAGAAAAAGCAAGATATCCAGGCAAAAGGTATAGCTTGAGCAAAGGTATAAAGGTTAGGAGCAGCATGGTGGCTGAGAGAAGTATTTCACCCTTACCTGAGGATAAAGGTCAATCTTAGGTGTGACAGATGCTGAGGCTAAAGGGGCTGACAGTAGCCAGATCTAGAACTTGTACTTGCCCTACAGGCAAAAAGGAGTCATTGAAGGATATAGCCCAAGACTATGAATGGTCAAGACCATGGTCTTGGCAGTTGAGCGGCCTTGGGAATGAATGCTCTCTGGGTATCCTAAGGCAGTGGGTCCCAAAGTGTGGTCTGAGAAGGCATCAGGACTGCAAACGTAAAGGACAAAAAATAAAAGAGCAAATTATTGGGCCCCACTGCAACCTACGGAACTAGACTCTCTGGAGAGCCCAGCGATCCATTTTAACAAGCCCTCGTGGTTACTGTGATGCACACTCACTTGAAAACAACTCTTCCAAGGTAAAATACCTCTTATCTCAAGACATTCCATCTCTTCCAAGAACCCTTCCTGCCCCATATAGAATGGAACTCATCCTCCATTGTTACCCACTCTGTCTCCTGAATATAATTCTTATACAGTAGAATTCTGTGGTGTTTATGATGTCAGTTTTCTCCTGGTAACCAGCACTTCTTTATGTCAAATATGTTCTCTCACCTGCCTTTATAGGCCTGGCAGGACCTAGCTAAGTGCTTAAGAAATTAGTTTCCTGAGTGAACCAAAATACCAATTAAGAAGCATCTGCAGTCATCCAATCAACATATGAGGAAACGAGGTCTTGAACACACAGTACTGGGGATGGACCTGAGAAATATTTAGCAAATCAAATTAGCAGAAGTTAGTAAGAGTTAACAATTATATAACACTAACTAGGTACCAGACAGTTTTAAGTACAAGTATTCCTATTTAAACCAATAAGGACTTTTAGATGAAGAAATTGAGGCTAAGTAATTTACCAAAGTCAAATAGCTACTATTGAGCCAAGATTAAAAGTCAGATGTCTGGCAGCAGGCATCTTTATATTCTTTGTCATTTACCACTTTTTGCCTCCAAACTTGTGTTAAGATTTCCAGCTTGAGTGGTTGGATAAATGGGTTGCCAACAGCAAAGAGAGAAAGACAGGGAAACCAGGGGAAGATGCGGAGTTCAGGTTTAGCTATCCTGTGTTTGAGATACCTGTATGGGGTATCCAGTAAGTGATTTGATGTAAGTCTGAAATACAGGACTAAGGTTTACAGATTTAGAAATCAACATGTAAACCATGAGAAATGGATGAGATGATCCAGGCAGGATTATATATAATGAGAAGACGTGAACTGAAGGGCCTAGTGAATAATATTTTAGCAAAAGTAAGATACAGTGGCCTCATAGCTATTAGGAAGCCTCCAGAAGAGAGTAACATCCTAGAAGCCAAGGCAACAGGTAGTCAGTCTCATGGAGGGAGTGATCAACAATACTGGCATCAATTTGAGTTCAGGTAAGAAAAAGACTGAAGGCCATTTTGGCATCTAAGACTTCACTGTAATTGGTTTGTAATGATCAACCTATAGAGGGATGAGAGCCAGAGTAAAGTGAAAACACAAAAAATCAGGAAAGCATATCTAGTTCTCTACAGAGATGGTATCTTGTAGAAGATACAATAAAAAACATTGTCTTTTTAGATGAGATTTCAGGGTATTTTTGAGGGTCCAGCAGATGGAACTAGTGTTAGTGGTACTGAAGATAAAGGGAAGAGGAGGAGGAGTGATTTAACCAAAACCTGGGACAGGTTGAGGGCTTCCCTTGTGGCTCATCAAGCAAAGAATCTGCCTGCAACGCAGGAGACCTGGTTTCATCTCTAGGTTGGGAAGATCACCTGGAAAAGGGAAAGGCTACCCACTCCAGTATTCTAGCCTGGAGAATTTCAAGGACTGTATAGTCCATGGGGTCGCAGTCAGTCAGATACAACTGATCTTCACTTTCTTTCTTTCTTCTAGGACAGGCTGGAGGAAGGTAGGCTCTGGGAGAAGGTTGGACTTGAGCAAAGGACAATCAACTCAACCTCTGAGATGAGGATGTAAAGATGGGAATGGATATGAGATTCTCAGGTTGGAAGGACTAGAAAATGGCCTTAATTTTATTGACAAAATGATGTTAATGGTAATCCATTGGGTATGGAGACAGGGTTAAGTGTAATACTTAAAAGATATAAGGAATGGGAGAGGGGGCATCCCTAGATGCAATAGAAGGACAAGTATTTTATGAATAAATCATTTACAAAACCCAGGAGATCCAGATTAGGTAAACAACAGGCTAAAAGAAACAGAAAATGGTGGGAAATATAGATCACAGGACACTGAGGTCAAAAGTCAATTTAGGGCAAGTGAAGGCAGACCTTGATGAACAGGAGATTGCAGTTAAGAGTAAGATAGAATTTTACTTCAAACAGCTCTGGATGAAAATATCTAAGCTTGTAGCCTTAAGAGTGGTAGCAGAGATAAAGGTTGATCAAAACCAAAAACAATATTGAATGGTACCTACATAATTAATTTCGGAAAACATAAAAATTGCTGGCACTTTTAGGAGACTGCTGTTTTTGTATACAACTTGCAATGTGAAGATTTAAAAAAAAAATGCTTGAGGTAGATGATCCATTTCCTATGGGCCTGGGAGCCACAGCCGGTAACAAAAGTTGTCACTCTGGAAGGTGTGAAGATGGTTGTAGAAGATATGGAAGATGGAGAGGACCCAGTGAGTGGAGAAAGCGCTTAGAAGCAAGTGAGTGGCGGAATGATTGAAAAAACTTGTAAGAATAGGTAGGAACACCTCATTGTGAGTTGTTTACCATGACCTAAACACTTCTGCCCACATTTTGCCTGTCAAAAAAGGGCCCTCCACAGCTCAACAGAGCTGACTATTCTCACCAATGCCTCATGAACAAGTATTTAGCTGTTAGATATGACCTTATGACTTCTTGCCCATGGGAAAGCACTAGGTGACAGAAATGACTCACTTCTCTTTGCCTCTGCCACAGCAACTCACATTCCCAGTGGCAGCCTGCTTATTCAGGGTCCCCGTGAGGTGCTAACCCTGTGCTATCCACAATACTACACAAAATAATAATGTATTCCTGACCACCTATTTTGGGGACTGTTTGTATTGCAGCATAATATAACTGTGCTTATTCCCAGCAACCAATCAACTGTTGTCCTGTCAATTTCATTTCAAACACCCTGAGTGCCCCTCCAAATTTATACTGGTTCAGCACAACATTCCCTTTCATACAGTTTATTAGTGTCTTAATTCATCAAGAAATGTCTTATGTTCCTTCCAATCCATTCTCTAAAGTGCACCTAAGTATTTCTAGGTTTGCCATCACCTCACCCCTTAAATTAAATCCAAAATGTTTACAAAGCCATCTATAACATCTGCCCATCCTAGCCTCTAACTCATATTCCACACTACAGCCATATTCAGCTTCTAAGACCTCGTCTCTATGCTTTTGCTAATTCTGTTCTCACTACATGGAGTACATGACTTCCTTGGCTTGGGTTTGTCCTCAACCTGAGACCAGGAACCTGTGCCACAAATCATACACATACATATGTTTTCCCCGTACTGTCTCCAGTGGCAAGCACACAGTACTAAAGAGTATTAGTACCAAGGCAACGGAGGGGAAAGGTAATTAATTTTGATCCACTTAGAAGGATGAAGGCATCATGATAGTAAGTTTTACATAAATCTTGAACACTGTGAGCAGGGCCTACAGCAGTACAGACCAGCAGTGGGGCATCTCATCTGGGTACATACATGGTCCTCTGCGAATGCACATGATGCTGAAACAAATTTCTACATCTTTTAAATGTAGGTTTTAAAGACTGAATTTTCAAGGTTCCAAAATGAGCATTCTGAATTTAATAAAACTGTTGACCAATCAGCCTCATGAATACTTCAAAAAACATCATGTAAAAGGAAATTAACTTTTATTTTTGTTTATGCCAATTCTGCTAAGAGGGACTAAAATGGTTCAGAAATTTGAAAGACTCACTCAATGATCTTGTTTCAAAGAACAAGCAATCTGATTTGTGACAGTTTTTCTGCCATTTGCCTCCCACCAACCAGTCTTTATTCATAGGGATTTTATTGTCTGCAAACACCAACTAATCCTAGAGAAATAGAAAAATGTGCTAGTCAGGTTTATTTTCAAAGATCAAATATATAATTTTGAAATTACTCTCCCCCAAAATCACTATTTGGCATGTCTTTAAATATTACAGCTAAACAGGAAATTACCTGTACTGGAAAGCAAGTCTTTGTTCATTGTATTTACTTTCTTGAACTAGACTGTTCTCTTGAAGAGAATATAAATGAGCAATTTTGAAACTCCAACTTTTAAGAACCCCAGTGAAGTGTACTACTTGCCCTTTTATATAGTACATCAACTGCAAAGCACTCACTGCCTCACATCGCCTGGTACACTAGAAGCCTTTTATACTCTTCTTTCTTTCAGCATGAGGAAGCACTTTACAGCCAGGAAAAAAAAAAGCCAGTATATTAAGTGGTTTAATAAAGACCATCCATTTAAATCAGAGGAGGTAGTAATACAGAATAGAAACATTTTCACTAGATCATGATAGTTCTAATTAATTTGGTGGAAGAAAATATTGAAAACAGTGTACTTAAATTTAGTTAGGAAGATGAACTGATACCAAGAATTAAAACTTCTGCGTGTACAGAATCTCAGTTGGTTATAGCTCACAAGAAAAAGCTCTATAATAGTGGTTCTTTACTGGGGCAATTTTGCACTCTCCCCCTCTTTCCCTACTCCCCTGGGGACATTTGGCAAATTCTGGAAACAATTTTGGTTGTCACAACTGAGGGTTGTTAATGGTACTACAGGTATCTAAGTGGGTAGAGCTCAGGGATGACGTTATTTTCCAATGCACAGGGCAGCCCCCATGACACAGAATTATTCGGTCCAAAATGTCAGTGCTAGGCTGAGAAATCCTGATCTTAAAAGAACATGCATTTTTCTACTAAAGTCTAAACTGATTTCTAGAAATAAGAAACTAAGAGTTTATTTCTAGACCTTTTAGGAATGCCTAATTTAGTTCATGGATGGTAAGTCTTCCAAGCAAAGCACACATTTGGTTTCTTAACAATAACGCGTTAGGGTTATAGTAAGATACCATCATACACATTTAGCTGCCCTGACCTAAGTAAGCAGTTGGGTTTATACTAAAAGTGAAATGTCCATGAAACAAGTAAAACAGCTTTTCAAAGTAACAGATTATTACAGGCTATTAAATCATGAGGTCATCATGGTATCATACATTAACCAGTTCCCTGTGATAGAGCATTCTAGAATAAAATCAATGTGCATCAACCACTAAGTTACTGATAATGGTTAAATACACTAATTCCAACACATCCTAATTTAGAAAGAAATTTCAGATAGCCTTTTCTCTCCCAAGACTTAAGTGAAACAATTCAATTTGCCAAAGTAATCACTAATAATCATTTAAGATCAGAACTAAAAAGTACAAAGAGGTCAGGGTATCCATACTTCCTCCACTAAAAAGCATTCCGATACATTAACATTTCAAAGTCTAACAAAGTAAAATTATCTGCAATACTCCCATTAGTTTTAATTGAAGTTGATTTTTGTGAAAAACAAATTCCATTTTCAATTAAGAGCTAACTTTGAAAGTTACAAACAGCAAAAATATATTGCTGATAACTCTTGACTAAATTACAGGTGTTCACAAAATCTTATTTTTCTAGTATTAATAGGAAAATCAGCAACTTACTGTAAGGGAAAATAAGTAATTTCAGTGTGCATATTTCTTAAGAAAATGACCACATATGGTTAACTTTTGCTAGCTTGCCATGTTATTATTTCCGATGTGTTCCATTTTGTAGCCAAAGGTATCAGGAGTTTTACTTAACTAGAAAAAAAAAAATCCATTAAAACCAGAATATCCTCTTCCCAAACAGTTAAATGGAACTGTTGTTACTACTGTCCATTTTCCATTTCACAAAGGATAAATTAAAATTTCAAAAACGTTTGTGACTCTGGAGTGGCAGTAATTTAAAAATTAGGATTTAATTTAAGAGCTAGAATCAACATCTCCTGAAATTTTAAAGCTCTTTAATATAAAAATATTTACTAAGTATACTATATCTAGAGACTGGCAGTTCATTTTTACAACATAAGTTTTTGGTAGAATTTTTTTACCTCGGCAGAAAATGTTACCTCAGCTTTTTAAAAACTGTCATGCCTTACATTACTTTATCATGTGGTTAAATACACCTTAAAAGGATTATTAACTAGTTAACTGAATTTTCTGACTGAGGATCTTGTGTATTTCATTAAACTTCAATCATGCCTATCTATATAATCATATTCATATATCTGAAACTGAGTTAGATATAAAAGGTATCAGAATATGCCTTTAAAACTGGTTAGATATGCCCATGTTATTTATCATTTACCCAACAAAAGGGCAAAAACAAAAAAGTGGCCTGGTTATTTATGGTTATATAAAAATTATGTAAATATCAAACATCTGTTGACGTCTCCATACTCCAATTTGTGAAGAATTCCTAATGGTTACACAACTTTAGATATCATTAATTAATATATGACCACATTTTAAAAATTATCATGCAGTGCTACTAAATTTTTAGGTTAGGCTTTGCCATACCAAATTTTCCTTTCTGCCTTAGTTTCATAATGTAACAACTTAAAAACAACCCATATTGAGCTGTCTTTAAAAAGAACTCGGTTAAATCTAAACAATTTAAATGTCCTCATCAGTGAACAGCTGTTTTATTCTCCTGAGGCACCATCATGTGCACTGCTAAGCAGAACTTCTTAATAATTATTAAAAGACCAGTGAGCAGTATGAGTGACAGACTGTGACTGAACCCCACACCTTCCATTCCAGTACCAGGACACCACCACTAGAAGTATGAACTTGATCAGTATGACTCAGCATTTAAAATTTGCGTATTCTTCTTTTACTAATTTTGTTATATATGTGAATATATACATTATAATATATATATACCATATATATAAACACAAATCATATCGACTACTAGAAAAGAGCAGAACCTCTTTTGTTAAAAGATAGAATTTCAGCTATATTAGAAAAATTAGCCATTTTGCGAGACTCAAAAAACAAAAAACTACAAGCATTTTAGAAGTTAAAAAAACTGAAGGTGAAATCCAATATGTGAAGAGAGTTTGGTTTAACTTCAATTAACTAAGACATTCACACAACATATGCATATCAGTCTCCTACTTGGTCCTAGAGCCTACAGTATTGTAATTTATTGTGAAACTGTGAAACCAAATACTTAAAATATATCCACAACATCTGTACCACGGTAATGCATAGTACATAATATACTAACAGCTTGAAATAACTTTCTATTACAGTTTTTTGCAAATTATAGTATGATTATCACCTGCCACACACTCTGAAACAGCACCAACTTCATGTAACGTTTCATGTCCACATACTAATCAAAATCCTTACTGGTAATGAAGTCTTATGCACGATCATCTGAATACTTGAAGTTAAGCTGTTCATCTAATAACCACAGTATGTTATAATTAAAATCACCTCATATTTGCATGTTAAAGCAGGTAAGTCAAACAGCAGGAAAAATATTTCTAATTCACAGTTTCAAAAATAAAGGGTGCAGTTCTCAAATATCTGAATGCTTAAAACTTGTCACTCAATTTAACAACTGCCTCCTTCAATACATGTAAACTATGTTTGCACAGCATTAGGAGATGTCTTTTATTTCAGAAGTTAGTTCTTACTGTTACAGGAGCACCACAAATTTGAAGGAATAGGCTACAGTATGAAAGGAGCTCACTGAAGGATATGTTAAATAAAATTTTAACTACAATATAAGGTACTGCAAAGCTTTGCTTCCCCCCAAGCACAGACCCTTTCATCAGGAGTAGTCAACACTTACCAGATACAATATGTAAATTAGCTCTAGAAGAAAGGGGGAAAAAAATCTAACTCGACTAAAAGAAAATACTATTATTAGCTAACAAACCTGTGATAGCCAGCTTCAGAATTTTCCAAAATAAAATTCACAAGCACACAGTTATTAGAATCATTCAATATGGAATGTAGAGGTCCAAAGGAAATCAAAGAAAAATCTGACTAAGAATTTCTAAGGGGAAATGCACGCACACAAATGGGTAACCGAGAAAAACTGAGTACTTAAATATTCAAATTTAAATTTATAATAGAAAAAGTGGCAAATTGTTATTTTGACTTGATTTGCTGAAAACACCTGCAAATTCATACTGGCATTAAGAAAACCAAAGTTTCAAAAATTTACTCCCCTCTCTCTCCAGATATGTGTTTTCTGTGCAAAAATAAATATCTGAAAATTGCACTAATACAATACTTATTTTAACTTTTGTATTATGAATAATTTGCACATGCTGCTTTACAGACAATACATATTTGCAAACTTGCTCATGCAAAATTAGTGTGTGCAACAGGGATATTGTTAATCCCCATACCTAAAAAATGATACCCTATTGTGTCTCTTAAACTGCCAACCCCTCTGAAATGTAACAAGTCTTAAACAGATAATTCTTGTCTGCCAGCTAAAAATCAATTTATGTTGCTGAATCCAAGTTACACAAGAAAAAGAAACATGGTTTTTGTCTTGTAGAATTTTTGATTTTTAAATAAGAGAAAATTTATAAAAGAAAGAAATTCATGGTCACAAAATTTTAACATTTTAATCCTAAACATTACAGGGTAAATGTACTGGACCCTATCTCCATCAATCCTAACGTTTAGTTGTCATTTTAAATGTTGCCCTAACCACTAGAACATCAGTGGTTTTACAACCTCTGGATTATGGAAATACATATTTCTGAAATAAATGCTACAAAAACAACAATGGAAGAAAGTCAAACTGTCTCCATGAAGGGAAAAAAAAGTGGAACATTGTGAAGCTTTTAAATACTTCTCTTTTCATGTCTTATGATTAACCTGCCAAATCAGTGCATCATATGGTCAATGTAATGGTCCCCAGGTTGAACAAATATCTAACTAGTGTCCATTGATTCCAAGTTAGTGGATGATGAATCTTTTTGGATACTTTCAAAGATGGCTGCCAGCTCAGGGTTAGAACTGATCTGTGACTGGAATTCACTCATCAGTGGACTCTTCTCTGCTTCTGGAATGGTTAGCAGTGCTGCCACTGCTCTCATGGCAGATCGCTTTAGTTCATCTTGCTTTTCAAACTCCTGCTTTACTGAGTTTGCTTTTACCTGGAACATTGAGTAAATTTATATTACATGCTATAAAAGGCAGCTTTTATACCAACAAAATCTAAGCACATAAAAATAAAGCAAAGCTACTCTTGCATAGATCCAAAAGACACATTATTCTTCAAGCAGAGGTGTTTTGAAACTTTTTTAGCAATCGCTGTCTCCTTTTAAGGGAATATTTTATACAAAGCCCATTATAAAAACCAGAGTGGGATCTACTCAGCAAGTCCTACTTTGTCCTCCATCAAACTACTGTTTGATGTTACCATATTTGTTCATTATTCTTCAAACATGTCATGTACTGAAATCTCTGTGCCTTAATTCATATAATCATTTTTGTATGAAAAGTCTTGCTTCACTTTCTGAACTTAAAAATAATCCTGATTTTTTTCAAGGTCCACTTTAAATACTGTTATGTGTATATATGAAGTCTTCTATGACTCCCACCCCCATTCGCCTCCTCCAAAAGCATTAAACATTTCCTCCTCTTTTGTGGACCTATAACTTTAACCATATCAGTACTTTAAAAACGTGTCACACTGTTACAACAAACTTTTAAGAATAGCATTTAACAGTGGTAAGCTTTCTAAAACATCCACATTTAATAAATTAATTTTTGAAGCCAACTGCTACACAGGGTGTCAGCACAGTTAATATTTGGAAAACCACAGTACAGAATCAACTGAGAATCCTGAACATATCAAGTCTGGCCTAAATCAACAACATCAGTATTACCTTAGTTGTACACGTGGCACGTAACGGCTCAACAAGTCGGTCCAACCTCTGCAGTACCGCACTTGGACAAAGGGTAGAGAGTCTCACCAACATTAAAAATGTTAGCATCTATTATGAGTAAAAAAGACAAAATTTAGATTCTGAATTTATTTTCTAAAGACAAATCTCAAATTCTGACAAAGTTTTTAAAAGAAAATGACTAGCCTGTGCCACAAAGTTTCATTTTTATGTAGTCTGCCATTTGGAATCACAGAGTTCAAATCTAAGAAATTTTAGCTACAAGTACTAAAGTTATCTATCTTATGGTCTTAGAGAACAGAACTAGAAAAGTGATTCTCAATCTTGACTGCACATGAGTTAGAGCTGGGGAGCTTTCCAATTTTTTTTTTTTTTTTTAACCTCACTCATTGGGATGGGGTCATAAACTGTTTTTCAAAAAGTTCATGTGGACCAAATGGAAAAAATCAGTGAGTGAGAAAATAACTAGAAGAAAAGCTTTATAACAAGTTTCTACTGTCATAGATTTTTCTAAAAAACAAACAAAAACAAAACCAAAAAGCCTGCTTATTCAGATGAATCCATTAAAGTCCAATAACCCATAGTCTTTTATCTTAAGACTATAAATTGTAGAAGGATCCTATTCTTTCAGGGCTCTTTTCATTGAATTCTGGGAGAATCAGGTTATTCCATATTACATTATGAAAACATCAAAGTAAGAGTTCTGATAGTATGGCTGAATTATGCTCAACTACCACATTTGCGCTACTTGACCAAAGGCCCTGAGTAGAAGATTTTTCAAATCACCCTTTTATAGTTCACATTTTTAAATAGGAAGATAAAAAGCAGCTATGAGCAAAGTTCATGCTCTAAGCCTAAGAGGCGGTATAATTTCTCTGTGGTTGTGTCTACAGATAACTTTGTGTATAACATCCTTTAACAACACTCTGATTCTGACTTCCTTCGCCAATGAAAAGGTTTCTGGATTTTCCTATATGTCAACTGATGTTATTACACTGCACTGCTACTTTGTTTGCATATTAGAGAGTTTCTAACACAATAAAATCATGACAAGTAAACCAATCATTCTCATTGAATAACAAGAGTAAATTACAAAGGTAAAAGTCACTAGCAATAAGTATTCTTCTAAAACATTTTATCAACAGGCACAAACATCTCACCTTAATATCATAATGGTCCTTCAAACCATCTTCAACATGATTAAGAAATTCAAAGATATCAAGTCTATCCAGACAACTATCTAGAAGCGTGTACATACACTCAAAAGCTGCCTTTCTAATATCCAGGCCATCATCAACTGTATGCTTAAATGGACCCATTTCTACCTGTTGAAATACAAAGATATGTAAATATTCTAGAAAGTAAAAGACAAGCTTAAGTAAACAGTGTAATCTAACGTACCTCTCTTATAAGCTCCTTTCTAACTTTTGTTTCATTATAAAGATGTGGAAGAACAGTATCCAGAAGATCCCTTATTAATGATGGCTTATTATGTGCTGCTGAGTTGAATGTGACCAAAGCTACTCTTCTTACATTTAAATCTGGGTCTTCTAATGTTTTTAGGAAATCACCTGAAGAAGTCAAAGAGAAGCAACACAGTTATATGGCAAGCTTAAAATTAAATATGCATTATACTGTTATTTTACTAGTGTTGGTATTACTGCTATTTCTTCAACATGGATCATGAAACATGATGAAATACTAAGTGAACTATATAATTTCTTTTGACAACAGTTAAACCATCATGTCTGAATCTGAGCATTTAATTGATAAACCTATTCTCAGCACCTTTAAACACAGGAGTGAGGGCCCCCAAAGCTCCCAATTACTTCTATAGATAGTTGATAAAAAGGTGGGTGGCAAAGAGAAATGATGGAGTCAGCAACCACAAGAACTAGTAACATGAATGACTCTCCTTAAAGTTCAAAATTAGTACTCACACTAAAAAAACCACCAACAGAAGTGGATGTTTTTTTCATTCAAAAAGTACTTGTTGAGCATTTATGGCATAAAGCATTGGGTATACAGCTGTGGGCAAGTCAAATTTATGCTCATATGAAGTTTACATTACATGTATGCTATAGTTTACATCCCAAAGGTGAAATCTTAAAACCTGAGTTCAAAACATAAACAAGGGTGGGGACAGAACCACTGCTGGAATACTGTTAACAAGTAAACAATTTATCAGATGACAGAGAAATGTGCCTCCAAAAGCTTATTTTTATCTTTAACAAGAAATGTATAAATTGACAAGAGGTCTAAGAGTAGAAAAGAAGGAAACTGAAGCCTAACATAAGACAAAAAGCTAGAGAAAGTGCCCAGCCACTCTAAACACAGATATAAGTCTGACTGTTCTTGCACATGAGGGAAAGAATATAGTGCGAAGATCTTTGGAGTCACAAAAGATGGTGATCCAAACTGCTTCACTTGTCAACTGTAAGACTGACTTCTAGCAATTTATCATAGGCAACAGCCTCAGTTTCCCAGTTTATAAAATGATAACTATAAACTTTTAGGGCCACAGAACAGAATAAATAGCATGTACATTACTGAACACAGTGTCTGATACATGTATTCATTCATAGCCATTCATCAATATGTAATCTCAACCCTATGATAAGTAGTATTTTAAAATACATGGTGGGGAAAAGGTGCCAGAAGACTTAAATGTATCACAACAGCAATCTGATAAAATGGGAGATGACAAAAATGCTTCAAACATCATAGACTGGGTAACCTCAAGACTGACCACCCAGCAAAGTTCTGACTACAAAAAAGGTTAAGAGATAGCTTGTGTTCAAAAAGAATGTAAAGCTCCTCACCTCTGTCTGTTTAGAATCACTATGATGGTAAATGGCTTTTAAGTAAAGCTCCCAAAGTACTACTATCATTATGGACAAATGGTGACACAATCTAGGATCAGTGGTCCCCAACAACTTGGTCTAGGAATTTCAATTTTAAACAACCAGAATGATCATCATCTAACTGAGTAACTACACCAGTGATGCACACTTGCTGACTGTTGTCAACCTAGGAAGATGTCTCTAGAGATCTGGCACGGGTCTCTTCATTTGTTGTATCTGTACAATGCCAAAAATGAGAGTAAACAAAAAAAAAAAAAAGAGGGGAGGAGAACAAAGGCAAGAATCTTCTGACAAAGACTTCCAATGAATTATCTCTACATCTCAGCATTGTCATCCATTTATCCTCTATGTCCCTCTTACTCTGAACTAATAATCCCTTTGTGTAGTTCTTTTAGACTGTTTTTGCCCCTTCTGGCCCACTGCAGAATGGCATGAAGCTGCTAAGTTTTTATGCATACACCCCTCTATCCTTTCTGCTGCTATCTCCATTCCTTTGTCAAGAAAACACCAAGAGTTTAGTTACTAAAGACTCTAGGGAAACTGATGATGAAAACAACATAGGAAGTTATAAAATCATGAAAAATAATAAAGAGATGACCTTTTTCTTTCTTGTGTATTTCCTCTTAGGCTGACAGGGCTAAATAACTCAAGAATTATCTTTTTTAGTCTTAAATTTAGAAGCCTCCACAGACACCTTGGGAGCTAGAGGGATATAAATAACAACAGAAAATTCGGCCATCACAACTCAAATGAGATTCATTTACAACTGGGAAGAACTTCAGACTGGTCAGATCATGTAACATTTCCCTTTACCCATTAGTTTACTTTAGGTCATTCCCAAAATACTATTATCAAATGTGTAGTTGACTTTAAAGACATCCTAGCATATTTGCCTAATTTCAATTATTTGCAAAATTATGTTTTTAATGAAACAATTACCAGACCCTTAAAAGTATTTCAGTTCCTTGGAGATATATTTAGCTACTGAAATAATTCAGGTTTTGACAATTAACCACTATTTAGGCAGTATCTTCATCTTCATTTCCACTTACCTATGCAGTTCTTTAATAGTGGATCAATAGGTTGTGGATGATCAGAAATGGTAAACTTCACAGCTGTAACCACTGAGCTTCGGGCATATGATGAACCTAATTAAAAATAAATTTTAAGTCTACAATTTTTAACCGCTAAAATCCATGGACATCTTTATCATTTTCAAACCACTTCAAGTGACATCAGTGTCTGTAATTCCTTAAAATTCTCTTTGATCAAGAAGGGTATTTCTTCTTTCCCTCAGAATACTAATGGAGCAGTTTATTCATTTTGTGAAATATCATCTCACTAGATCTCGAAAGGAACAATTTCACCCAAGAAGGAGGCAGCCTGAGAAACCAGCAGTGAAGGATCTAACCCTCCTAAAAGGGAAGTGGTTTAACCACATCAGCAGATAAGATTATCAAATTTTTTATTAAAAATGGAAGCAATTTCTAAGAATGAATGGCCATTTTTACCTTCTCCTTGGATAATAAGGGCTGACACTGGTAAATCTTAAGACTGTTCCCAGAATTTTTCATTTGAACTTAGTTCACCATTAGTACTGTAATTACTACAAGCATGGTACTCTGGTTTTATTAAGTCAAGAGACATCTATCTTTTCAACATTAAGACAAAAGCGTAACATTAAAATATACTGAACAGTAGAAATGACACCAGATTTATTTAATCATTATCTAACTACACTCTTCTTTTAAACAACAAAATGTCATGTGAACATGGCTCCATATCATAAGTTCTACATGTAACAAGATACAGCATTAGCCATCTTTCCAGGCAACCAAATACTAATAAGAATTTTGGGAGGGGAGGGGAGGGGACAGGGAGAGAATATATATATATGTATATATATAATTATGACTGATTCATGTTGTTGTACAGCAGAAATCAACTCAATACTGTAAAGCCATTTTTCTCCAGTCAAAAACTTTAAAAAATAAAAATTTTCTTAAATAAGAAAATCTAGGTACCCACCTGATATTAAATACCCCTTAAGTCGTGGAAGGAGAGTTTCTGGATCAATTAAAGTGAGTTTGCCTAGACATTCAGCAACAACATTTCTGGTTCCTTCTTCTGCACACTCACAGTGCTTTAGCAATAAGGCCCAGATGTTTTCAACATATGGTTTAAGGCCCACCACTGATGCAGAGCTAATAATTTCCTTCAAGGAATGAAGAAGTAGATACTGCCTTTTGGGTTGACTGGTTATTTCTTGTAAGACGAACGGCAGGTATTCAGGAAGGTTGCCCACACTAATGCTGCCTAATGCATAGGATGCAGCTGATTTGACCTCTTCACTAGGAGATGAGAAAGCTTCCAATATGACAGACTTCAGTTCCAGCTGCCCACTTAAATCAATATGATGCCCAACCTCTCCGAGAGACAGCAGAGCCAAGAGGCGGATTGAGTCTGTAGATCTTGAGTTCTTCACGTCCTGAATGAACTGGCCCACTACAGCTGGTCCTTCTTTAGGGCATGCTCGAGTGAGAGCAGCTACACATTTGGCAATGGAATAGTAAGACTGCTTATGAGTGAGAGCTGTGCTCTGAGAATACACTGGGCCAGTGAGCATGCGCAACAAATCCATATATCCTAGATTATTTGTTCCAGTAACAACCAGAGCTTGGAAAAAGTCTAGCATGGCGCTAAGAGCTCCCCCTTGCAATAAAGGTGATCTAACAAGTCCAATAAGTTCATTGAGAATGGATCCACTTATCTTTGAAAGGGAGGAGGGATATACTTTTGCTAGTGTGGTTAGAAAACTGATAGCCATCTGTGAAACATGCATATCACTTTCACTGATAAGAGGTGGGAGCTCATCTAGAACTGCATCAATCATGGCAGCAGTCAAGCTGTCACTATAGTTTTTAATTAGAATATCTAGAGCAGAAAGGGTACCCAGTTTCAAAGCTCTCTGGTTTTTCCTGAGAAATGAGGCAAGGATAGGAACCCCTTCTCCCAGGACAGGCCTCAAATCTATCTTCAAAGGGGACCCAGCAATCAGTGTCAACGCCTTCACTGTAGTTAACCGTGTAATCTCATTCTTCAGTCTCTCCAAGAAAATCTGAAGTGTATTAGGCAAGTCAGAGCCCAAATTGTCTCCAAGGTTGCAAATAATTTGTCCCATACAGGAAATAGCCCTTTCCTTGACTTCCTGATCAATGTCAGCTGCTTTTAACCTCTTAATGGTACAGGTAAATAGATCTTTGATGTAAGGAGTCGCATCAAATGAGGAAGGCTGATCTAAAGGACGAATTACTTTGACAAGTTGTTGAGTAACAAGAAGAGCTTCAGATGTAATCTTGTAAAATGGGTCTCCAACACAAGCCACCACTGGGGGAACCAAAGCTTGAACGTGAGGATGGAAGACTTGAGGAGAGTGGTTACAGAGGATTACATATAGACAGGACAAAGCATCGATCTTCAAATTTGATGAGCTTGATTTATCATTCAGTGAAAAAATGATTCCTAAAAACCCAACCAGAAAAGAAAAATCCAATGTTTTTATGCATGACAACTTTATGAAAGCAAAAATATAAAACTTATCTCTAAAAGACTGCTAAAGCTTCCACTTTATATTATCTCTAAAGTAACAGAAATTCCACAATCTGTGATAAATATTAAAGTAAAATATTTTAGGGTATGGTTTTAAACTTTTTACTTTTAACTTTAGATATTCAATGTTCCTATTAAAAAGTTAGTTCCATGTGCAAATTAAGTTGTCATAAATCATCCTTTTCAAGAAAACAATTATTTAAGCTCATCTAAGTCTTAATAAATCCCCAAAGTGATTTACTATTTCTTGCATACCTGGTACAAGTACAGGAATGTGTTGTGTTAGGGCCCCGGGTAATACATTTACCAGTTCAGTTAACATGTTAAAACAACACTGTCGGGTCTTCACACTTTTCTCTTTCATCTGTTTGTGCAGAGCTTTAACAATGTTTGGAACCTGTAATTATCAAGTGCTCATTAGCTGGTTCAGTTATTGGTACTTCCTCAGTTCACTTAACACAAATTACAAGGGGTGGGGATGAATGGAAGAATTTTTCTGGTTAAATTCCTAATTCTGCTAACCACTAACAATTTGTTCGATACAAACTTTGTTGCATCTACTATGCATGTTCTCTTGTAACTATATTTGCTTGATACAGAGAAAAGCTATCATTAGCTTTCTACAGAACAACAGAATTGTCTTCCTTGATTAATTTTACTTATGAAGTGCACAAGACTAAATAGAAATCTAAATAATAATTTTCAACCAAAACTTTAGGAACATAATTTATAAACTTAAATAGCACATATAAGCAATTACAGGAAAAAAGACAAATTACGGAAAAGAAACCATTAAATGGGTCCTTGTTTTTGCTTTTCGTTGGCTCTTACAATGAAATCAACCTCACTTCAAATGTAGTTACAAGCAGAAGGAATATAAGTCAAAGACATCGCTTCTATACTTTCTAACGTTAGTGAAACCTAAATAGGATATTTGCTAATAAGTCTTAAGGATAGCAGGATACAAACACATACCATATTGAACAATGATGTGAGAACTAGAGACAAAAGAAAACACCTATCTAATTAATTCATCAGAGCACCATCAAAATGTTTTGTGATTTTTATCTGCTTTCTATATACTTAGTCAATTACTTACATCTTGGATACACTTTCTTCTTCTACAATTTATCTTCAGTGTTCACCTTTAAGTTCACCACAATCTTTTGAAATTTTTACTACTTAAAACAAGATAGCTATGACACGTACATCCCTTCTCCTAGTTTAGTTGTTTAGTCTCTCTCAAGATCTCTTCTGTAATCCATAAAAATGGACATACATGTACCCCATGGGGCTGCTTTTAGAGATTACATATAAGATAGGAAAATGCCTAGTGTGTACTAAATATTCAGTAAATGGGGACTATAAAGACCTAATATTTAGATTCTAAAACAGATGTCCTAAAGTGAAAAAATATGTATTTTATCAATAATAGGTGGCATATAAAATCAATATCAATAATAATATGTGGCATATAAAGCCTTTGTGGCAGGCTTCACTATATGTTTAAACAGAGCATATCATTTCCACCTTGGGTAGACAGTTTTAAGTAAACCATTACTACACATGAGAAAACGGAGGCTTAATAAAATGTCTAAATAACTTGTCCAAGACTACACACACACATAGACACAGTCCTAATTTCTCTAAATTAGAAGACAAAGAAGCAATGAACACAAGCAGTCCAATTCTACTGCCTTAAGATTTCTCCATTAATACATCAAAGAGAAAGATATTTTATGGAATCTTAAAGTTAATACTGTTCAGCCAAGAAAAATCAAGAAAACTTCAATCAGAATAAATTATAAGTAATGTTATATGAGGATCCATAAACTATTATACAAACATTTCCTAGAAATGTTTCTCTAAAGCTATTCTGGAACTCCTATTTCCATACAAAAACACCATTTTAAAAAATCACATTTACTAGCAGGACTTTCAAAACCACACTTTAAACTGACCTGACTCTGAAGCATTGTTAAAGGTGTTTCTCCCTGTTCCATTGCGTCAGGGTCACACAGCCAACTTTGCACAGGACGAGTTTGCTTCAAAAGAGAAAGGTACGCATGAAATACATCTGCTTTTACATTCTCTTCACGCTCTTTAAATCTGGATATCAGTGCAGGAGAGACGGTCTTGTAGAATTCTGGAAGCATTTCATGCCTTGTGCTAACTACAGCATCCAAGCACTTAGCAGCTGCACGTCTCACTTTCCAACTCATGTCATCATCGTCGCTGTATTCATCGTCACTCCCTAAAGAGAAGTTTTAATGTTAACAAACTATTAATCATATGAAGTTTAATAAGGAAAGTAAATTGATACTCATAACTAAGATAATTTTCTAACTTTTAAGATATACAGTCAGAGACAGGTTTAAAAAGAACTAGTTCATAAACCAGAAGCAGAGTTTACTTAAAAATCTACACATAAACCTCTAAAGAAAAATGATCTGATTGTGTTTTTAATTTGTTTTTCTCATTGATGGATAATGAGCTGCTTATTAACTATCATTTATTAACACACTAAACATCTTCAGATTACAAATATGTATAAATGTCCCAGCCTTTTAAATAATACGAATAGAAGTTCAATTCAAAAGATTCACTTGACACTATAGGAAAATCAAACAACTGGGAAGTTTATAAGATAAACCATAAAAATAATGATCACCAATGGCATATCACACTGTGAAACTAATTTTTCAGGGGAGAAAAAAGAATCCTGATATTAGCTTTCTTTGTAGCTACATGGCTTTCCATTAAATTTATTGATGGGCTATTAGGAACAGATATGCATATTTGTTATCAACTTATCAAAATACTACCTTAATATAGCTTAAAGAAGCTATACTTTCTAAGTTACAACAATAAAATTCTGTTCACAGAATAGAGCACTAGCTTCTCCAAACTCTTGCTAAACATTAAAACAATATTCTAAAAAATAATAATAAAATAAAACAATATTCTAAGCTTAAGGATTAACAGTACCGTCTCTCTTATACCAAATACTGCTAAATCAAGGCATATGATTTGAAGAAAAATTACAGGGCACTATCAAGTAGACTATTTAAAGCAAATAAGTAAAAGAAAAATTTCCAATGGCAACCAAACTATGGGAATAACTTTATAGAAATATACTTCATTGAAAAAGTTATAAAAATTAAACAGCCTAATAGCTAAAATTATGGTTATATAAGTTACAATAACACTATGATAAAAATATATTAGGTATCAGAAAATGATTAGGTATAATGAAGAAAGAAAGAATGCTAAAAAGGGAAATAGGAGTATGCAGTATCGGGAAGTCCTGAGATGGGAGACTGGATGAGGGAGGTATGTAAAAGAAGTGATCAGGTATAACCCCAAAGTTTTTGGCCTGAGAAACTAAGGAGAATAGAGGTGCTATTCTGAGATGGAGAAGTCTAAAGAAGAAACAGGTTAATAACCAGGCAGTGGAGGAAGGGTGGGAAGAAGATATTCTGGACATCTAGGCAGTGTATCAATTAAGCAGTTTTGCATATATGAACCTAGAATTAAAAGGAAAGATCTGGGATAAAGTTTGGGTTTTCAGCACACTGATATTAAAGCCAAAAGACTAGATGAGATCAACAAGATTATAAGAACATAACAGAGAAGTCAAGAACTAAGCCCAGAAATACTCCACAGTTTAGTGATCAGGGTGATGAAGAGGAATCGGCATAGGGACAGAGAAGGAGTAACCACAAAGACAGGACTAAAACCGGGAGAATGTGATATTGTGGCAGTTAAATAAAGAAACGCTGCTGAAAACTGAGGAACAAAGAGTCAAACATCTGAGGTCACTAGCAATCACTGCAAGACTGGATTCAAAAGAAAAGGGGGAAAAGGGAGTTGGAGAGCATTTATTCTTTTGAGAAGTTCTGTTATTGTGCAGAGAAACTGAGCAGTATCTGTTAAGAGTCTAAAATGAGATTAAGAGAGCATTTTGTATCCTTTTTTTTTAAGATGGATGAAATTACAGACTTTAGAGCAAAGGAATTACCTAAATTCATTCAAAGAATCAAACTTAAAAGTATAATTAACCAGAAATCCACCAACACATACACCCAATAACTTATTTAAACATTGCTATTATGATTCTTTTAATAGAACAGAGACAACTACACGAGCAACCCTGTGCCCTTGAAGTGTTACTCCTTTCCATAGTAAATACCACAAATCTCAGCACAACATCAATCTCAGGAACCTCAGAAATACTTGGATTATTCATGAAAGTTAAGTGGAGCCTCAAATAATACTTAAAATTTCTCATTAAAAGTACTATGCATAAAACAAACCAAACTGCTAGGAATATGTTATAGATATCTATAGGTACAATTTTAAAAATAGGATTCATTTCCCTCCTTACAAAAACACTGTGTAATCACTGATAAGTGCTTGCCAAGAGAAAAACAGTTAACATTTTTTTCAGCTTATCTAAAAAAGTTAAATTGGGACAGAGTAACTTTGTTATCTACTTTTCATTCAACTTATTAACTGCTTTAACAAATGTTTACCTAGAACATGATTTTGAAAATACTGCATACAGTTCAATATCTGGATGCCCCATAATTAAATCAACTTGCTCTTGTTGAATATTGTGGTTATTTCCACTTTCACTATTATAAGCAAGCAAACAAACAGTACATTCTGGGACTAAGAATCATCTCCATCTATAATTAGTTCTTTCATGAAAATATAACAAATTCTACTTAATTTGAAATACCTTGGTCATCATCATCACCACCGTCTGCATCCATGGCATTTTCATCTTCATCTTCATCATCATAATTATAATTAGGATCATAAGTAAGATACTTAAGACATATATTTATAATGGTAGAAACATGGGGATACACTTCCTTAGGACATCTGTAGAAAAACAAAAGCTACCTTGAATAACTGTACTTATCTTCTTGATTCAGTATCTGTCAACTTTATTACCAGATTTTGTCATCCCTTTAATGTAACATTGGAAAAGTGGTCTCCAGCCTTTTCAACACCTAAGATCCTTCTTTCCCTCTCACTGACTTCGTGTTTTAAGAGATTTACTTTTCAAATTACTCTTTTTTAATCAATTTTAAGATCAACTCTTCCCTCCTACCACCACCATTGCAACACCTTTGAAGTCAGGATGATTCTTACAATAAACGGTATGACATGGTTAGTGTGGGGTCATACAAAGAGAGATCTGTACACAGTCTATCTTTTCAACATACAACTGTAACACAAAGGCCAAATAAATGTATTCTTCAGTAACTAGCATTACTGGTGAAAATAGCAGGGTACATTAATTTAGGTTTAGTCTTATAACTTTAATATTCAGAAGACAGAACGTATAATAAATGCCCAAGAATAAGTATTTCTCAATTAAAAGGATAGAAATGAACCCCACAATTTTTAGCAATTTTATATGACTATAAAGCTACTTATCAAAAACCATGAGTGAAAACTGCTTACTATTATTATAAACAGCAACAGTCAAGTCACAAAACACTGTGCTACAACGCTGTCAATTCTAGCCAGGAGTGGGGGGAAAAAAAAACAACAATCTTGCTACTTAGCCAGTATGATCTTCTCACACATAAATGCAGTTAATATTAGAACCAAGGTTTTTCAAACTGAGAATCACTGCCCTAGCAAAATGGATGTAACAGATCTCAAAAATTATTGAAGAGATACAAAATTCACTAGTATATATTTCTGACCAGATAATTAATTTGTTCTGGTAAACCACATTAAGACAACTGAAAGACAATTATATATACTTTTCCCAAGTTTTTTAAGTTCTAACAGTAAGGAGGAAACATTTCAAAATAAATGTGACAACTGTATTTTAAAATTAAGATGATATTCACTTCAAATACTGTATTGTTATCACTTATTATTTAAAACTTAATTAAAACATCTGAAATCCAAAATTCAATCCAGCTGTGAATAATCCATTTTTCCTCACCCACCAAATCTAGATCTTCATTATTATTCTATTCTTAAGAAAAAATTTTATTTGAAAAATAGAGATCTTAAAAACTTGCCTTCTCACAAATGATTCAAAGGCTTGAATGCAGTACTCTCTTAATTCATCGTCATCTACATTACAAAATTTTACCACCAAAGGAATTATCTTCTCAAGGTATTCACCTAAGAAAAGCATATTGGTTCTTATAAATATTCATTAATATGTTTTAAAGAAAAATTTTAATTATATAAATATTTCTTACCTATTCTATGACCAGCTTGCCTACTAATAGCAGCAATACATTGTATGTAGGTTCTTGTTGTTGACATGGAATCATTTTTGGACAACTCTGACAACAGATGTTCAATAAGATCGACAAAAACTATATTTCCACAGCTCATAACCAGATGGCCAAGAGCAATTATGGTTCTTTTCCTCACTGCAAGTCTAGGGCTGGTCAACTGGGGGAGCAGACAGGTCAGAATTGAAGGATGGAAATTAACAAGAAGTCCTCCTTGCCTTAAAATAAAATAAGAAGGAAACAAATAAATTCAAGATGTCCAAGAACTACTACAATTTCTGCCCTCTGACCATCTCTTGATTACTTCTTCTCCCTATTGTCTTTTCTCTACAAATCTATACACTCAGTTTCAACCACTGTGTTGGTTCAACTCCTCTCTCAAATCATTTCACATGTGCAGTTCAATGACTCAACAGCAGTCAAATATCTGTGTCCTGGCCAGTACAGTGCCAGTGATCAAGTCACACATAGGACAAAAGGTCTAACTGAATTTTCACTACTTATCAAATTGATAAGACTCCAATCAATCAGAATGATCTCTTAGACTACCTTCTATTCATTCTGGAATACTAGAATATAATGCTTCCCAACTCAAGACTATTCATATATTCTGATATATTTTATCCTTAAGCACCTACACCTGTGCTCTAACCACTCTACAAAACTGAATCCAGATGCAGTTTCCATAACAAACTTTCGTGGCTCCTTCCATTTTAAATGTCAAAATACACTGTACTCTGCATTAATATTTAGTCCAGCTCTGCCTTACATTACAGCCATTTGTCTTATCTCCTACAGTGAAGTATATGTTTTGTGTGCTAGGATAGCTCTTCACTTTTACTGTCTATTTGTACCACATGAAGCCACTTGATTATTTTCAAGTTCAAGTGAATTAGCCACAAATAATGATGACTATATTCAAGAAAATAAAGGGTAAAACAAAATATAAAAACTGTGCTGAAATATTTAAATTACAAATTTTATTATTTTTCAAGCTACAAGAAATATGCTTGCTATGTAATATTACATAAGTATAATTAGCTTTTTTCTTCCCTCATCCCTAACCACACACTTAGAAAACAATTTAAATATGAATAATTTGACCAAGTTTTATTATATTTGTCAGAAAGCATTAATAAATGCAAGTATCTGTATATAAGTAATAGAAACGACAGTCACATTTACCTGCTTAACATATCAGCCATAATATCCAAGGCTTCTAGCTGAACAGAGACATCTTCCTGTTTTGCTATTGCACTGGTAAGACGCCCAGTAATCTTTTTACATACATTAGCAGCTAATGCAGAGCCTGCATGAAAAAGGAACCATAATAATTTCAAGACGAGTATGTTGAATTCCACCTTAAATTCATTCTAGTTATTAAATACTCAGCAACTCTAAACTTGATTTAAAAACTGACTCAAGAGATCCATGTCAGAAAAATGTTTCAAAGTAGACTTTTTCAATAAAATAAGTTATCAGACATAAACAAGAACTGGCAATAACTGCAGAAGAGTGCATTAAACAGGGAAAACAATATCAATTCAGTAGACTCATACTGCACAACTATTTCTGTGCACTAGTGGGAATGCTGGCTATGGAGCTATTAGCAGCTGTAATGTTTACACCTCTAAACTGGAAAGCATGTAACATTTTTCTCTACTTGAGTCATCTTTAGTAGTAACCTAATGAGATCCTTTCCAATCTAAGTAGAAATGTTCCAGGAGACTCATCAATAAAGGTTATTAATATTTTAAAGTGTATCTGTATTGTTACTGACCAGAGAGGAAAAAAAGGAAAAAGAAACTGAGAAAGTAAAAATCTGCATGGTTAACAGAATTCCTGTTAGAGCCAGAAATCAGCTAAAAACAAACATGTTTTATTTAATGAGAGGGAAAAAATGAGGACAATTATCAATATAACTAATAAAAGGACACTTGCTCCTTGGAAGAAAACTTATGACCAACCTAGACAGCATATTAAAAAGCAGAGACATTACTTTGCCAACAAAGGTCCGTCTAGTCAAATCTTTGGTTTTTCCAGTAGTCATGTATGGATGTAAGAGTTGGGAGTACAAAGAAAGCTGACCGCCAAAGAATTGATGCTTTTAAACTGTGGGGTTGGAGAAGACACTAGAGTCCCTTGGACTGCAAGGAGATCAAACCAGTCAATCTTAAAGGAAGTCAGTCCTGAATATTCACTAGAAGGACTGATGCTGAAGCTGAAACTCCAGTACTTTGGCCACCTGATGAAAAGAACTGACTCACTGAAAAAACCCTGATGCTGGGAAAGACTGAGGCAGGAAGAAAAGAGAACAGAGGATGAGATGGTCGGATGGCATCACCAAATCGACGGACATGAGTTTCAGCAAGCTTCAGGAGTTGGTGATGAACAGGAAGACTGGCATGCTGCAGTCCATGAGATCACAAAGAGTTGGATTTGACTGAGCAACTGAACTGAATACAACTATAAATACCATACTCAGAGTTGATGACATGTTTCTGAAGTAACTAATTCAATAAGGGTAAAGTAACAATGACATGATACAGAAAATAATGAGTATGAATCTTCACCCAACAAGGTAACCAAAACTTTGGATGAATTGACCTAATCTCTCTGAATTTCAATTCTCTTATCAACAATCTACATTATTAAGACCTCCTACATGATTGACGTCTGGACAAAGTGAAATAGTACGCATGCATCATCTAGCATGATAGCACAGTGATTAATAAATATTAAGTAAATGAATGAAAACTACATACTAAGACTACATTTTTATCAATATACATCTTTCCATGGAATAGTAATTGCACTGCATTTGCAGATGAGACAGTAACTTTAGACTGTTATTTAAGCCAATAGCTTAGTAGTCAAGAGCAATTCTAAAACTTACATAAAAATTTCTGTTGGAGATCAAAAGCCAATTACTTGACATTCATTAACTGTAACTGTTTTAAATTTTTTAAAATTGTAAGTAGTTATAAAAGGCTCAGCCTGAATTAAAGATACTAGTAAACTGAAATCTTTCATAGCTATCTTAATAGTGTTAAGTTTTACACCACAAATTCTAATGCAAAGCAAAATTAATACTGAAAATGAAAAGCTAATCAAAATAACTCATGATTTTGGTTATCTTTTCTCTCATACATACACTGGTTTAACTCTTTTCTGCAAGTCACTGTACATGCAATGATATAAAATCAAGTTCCAATATCAAAAATTTTCAGAACTGGCACTCCAAAGAAATACTTAAATTCAATCAAAATAACTGAATTTGTTTTTAAGCAAAAATAAAGACTCTAGACTTTTTTCCCTTCACTGTTCAAAGGGATTTTTACAAGATCTTTCAGGGGTAAATACATCTCTCTGTGACCAGGAGGAAAAAAAAAAATTAAAGGAGAAACACTTCCATTTATAAAAGGGAAATAGAAGGAAAAAACACTCTTGCTTACCACTGGAAGCTGGAGGAAGTTCTCCAATTACTGTTTTGAGGCCAATACTCGATATATCTCGAAGCTGTTCTTTATCAGAAAGCATGTTAGTGCAGAGGGTATCTACAATTGTCTCTACTTGGTATTCTTTCACTTTACTCACTAAAGGGCCAAGACTGTAACACAAAAAGAAAAAAAAAAAATTTAACCTAGATAAAAAAAACAGAAAGAGAGAAAAGTAGTATACGAATAAGAGTATAAAAAATTCTTGGTTAATAAGCTTCTTGCAGTTTCCAATGTCTTCCCATTTATTTTCTTCATAGTATCATGAAATTCAAGATGCTTTCACCTGACCCCCACCCTTGGCAAACCCTTCAAATACACATCTTGTAATAATAAAAAAAGCTAATTAGGAGTCTGTTCCTAACAAGAATCCCATGATTTACCTGCAATAGAAATTCCACCCAACATATCACATTTTGCCAGCTGTGATCCTCTCTTCCTACCATCTAACACCAACTTCATTCAATTCATAAGCCCAAGAATTTATATTTCTTTTATTTTCTTGTTTTAAGCATCAAGTAATCAGTTGCAGAAACCAAACAAAAGTCAGAACCTCTCCATGCTTCCAAAGCATCTTGAATATGCCTTTCATATTAGTATCTCATACTGCTATTATTTTAGCACTACATGTAAGTCCACTGGTTGAGGATAAAGGCAAGCTCTCCTCCTGTGTCCTTCCCACAGAATTTAGCACATAGATAATACTTGGGACATGACTATCCACTGAAGAGCCACTGTACTCAAGACTGTACTGAGTAACGAAAGTATGGCCCTGATCTTCAAAAATTTACCATCTGGTTGGTGAGGCAAGGAACTCACATAACTATTTTAGAAATTAACTGAAGGCATTCACTACTCTGAGCAACTGAAAAACAAAAGATAACTTTTAAATGCAATGTTAGTATTTATTTACAGACAGGAGACCGCACTTCAGAAACAAATTTTAGGTACTTGCATTTACGGGATCTAGTTAGAAAAAAGAGCATTTGAAATGGAAGGATCAGATGCTAGAATGAATACAATACACACTAAAGAGATGAGAAGTCAAAAGAATTGCCTGACTTAGTCATTACTCATATTAGTTTTAAACTTCCAGGGTCACTATTCAGGGACCCCAACTCAAACTTTGAGAACTGTTGCTATAAAATACTGCCCCAAAAAAGGTATAAAAATACAAAAACAAACCAACAGGGACTTCTCTGTTGGTCCAGTGGTTAAGACTCTGCCTGCAAATGCAGGGGACATGGGTTCAATCCCTGCTGCAGAAGATTCCACATGCCATGGGGCAACTAAGCCCAGGTGCCACAACTACTGAGCCTGCGCTCTAGAGCCTGAGCTCTGCAGGAAGGGAACTCACCCTCAATGAGAAACCTGTGTACCACAGCTCGAGTAGCCCCTACTCTAGCCCCAACTAGAGAAAGCCCTCTCACAGCAGTGAAGGCCCAGAGCAGCCAAAAAAATAAAAATGAATTTGCAAAAATAAATATAAACCACCAACAACAAAAGAAACAAACAGAAAAAAGGCAAAATGGCACGCTGAAAGCTTCCTACATCAATATTTACTATAAACAATGAACTAAAAAAACAATGCCATCAAAGGGAAGAAATTATGAAACTGAATAGAAGGAAAAAAAGCAAGACTTAACCATCTGCTATCTACAAGACACATAATTTAAAAATAAAAACAGATTAAAAGCTGAAAGTAATAGAAAAAAGATGCACTATGCAAATACTAATTAAAAAAAACTGGGGCAGCTATATTAACATAAGAAAAAATATATTCCAAGATACAGTGTATTTAAAAAGAAACATTTTTACTCATAAACACATCAAATATCAGGAAGACATAATTATAAATATGTATGCCTCTAATCATACAGCTTTAAAATACATGAAGCAAAAATTGCCATTATTAAAGAGAAAAACAGATAAACAGACAATGATTGTTGAAATTTTTAACACTCCTCTCAGTATTTAATATCAAGAAAAAAAACTCACAAAGGATATATAAATAAATCTGAACAACACTACCAGCTACCTTGACCTGACATTTATTATATACCATATCCAACTTCTGTAGAAAACACTCAAATATACACAGGGAGCATCCATCACAGTGAAAGTCACTCAGTCATGTCCAACTCTTTGCGACCCGATGGACTATACCGTTCATGGAATTCTCCAGGGCAGAATACTGGAGTGCGTAGCCTATCCCTTCTCCAGGGGATCTTCCAACCCAGGAATTGAACCACAATCTCCTGCTTTGCAGGCAGATTCTTTACCAACTGAGCTATCATATGATGAATCATAAAACCAATCTCAATGAGTAGACAGGACAATACAAACCAAAACAAACAAAATAAACCTCTCTGAAATCTTAAAGAGTATGATTCTCTGATCATATGCAATTAAATCAGAAACCATTAAAAATAAACATCCAGATAGATATTTGGAAATTGCTTCTAAATAACTGGTAAATCAAAGAATAATCACAATGGAGATTAAAAACGCTTCAAACTGAATGATAAAAAAAAAATCACAAACTACTTGGAGAAAATATACCTTTAAATGTTTAAGAATTAGGAAAGGAAAAAATGAGCGGAAAGAAAAATAGTTAAAAAAAAAAAGAAGCAATCAGTAACATAAGGCAAAACACAATAGGGAAAATGAACAAACCTTAAAGTCAGTTCTTTGATAAGATTAGTAAATATGGTAAATCCTTGATTAAATGAATTGAGGGGAAAAGAGACAAAACAAATTACCAAAGTCAGGATTAAAAGAGGGGGATATTCACTGACAACAATTGTTAAGGTAGAATATCCCAAGGAATGAACAGAAAGTACTGTAATAATTATGAGACACTGCAGTTAACGGTTAAAAGATCTAGTATTATTGTAATTGCTGATCCTCTTCAAACATTTCTATAGCTTCAACACAATTTCAACCAAAATTTGGGCAAGCTTAATTTTAAAACAGAACCTGAGAAACTGATTCTAAAATTTACATGAAATACAAAGAACTTAAAAACTCAAAATACTCTTGAGAAAAGAAAAATGAGGCTAGAAAACTTACATGACCTTACTTCAGACTTCTACAGATCTGTATCAGTGTTTCTCAACCAAGGGAGATTTTTGCCCTTCAACAAATTTGGCAATGTCTGGAGACATTTTTGGTTGCCCCTACTGAGGGATGAAGGAATGCTACTGGCAAAAATAGTGGGTAAAAGCTGAGAAACTGCTAAATATCCAACAATACATGGAACGTACAAGATAGTTCCCCATAACAAAGAATTATCTGGCCCCAAAACTCAAGAGCACCAAGCCTGAAAAAGCCTGAGCTACGCTAATAAAACAATATGGCATTAGCATTAGAATAGGCAAATAGACCAGTGGAACATAACAGAGTCTGGAAATAGACTTAACACTTTTATAGTCAATTGACTTTTGACGGAGATGCCAAAACTGACAGTACAGAAAGGAAGATGCTTCCAATAAATGGTGCTTCAACAACTGGATATCCATACGGAAAAAAAAATAACCTCAATTTCTGGTTCATAAAAATTAATTCAAGATAGATCACAGGACTAAAAATAAAAGCTGAAACTATAAAGCTTTTAGAAAACAAGAGACAATCTTTGCAACATAATATAAACAGATTTCTAAGAACACAGAAAGCAATAGCCATAAAAGCTGAAACGAATTTATAAATTAAGTCAAACTAAATTTTAAAGTAAATTAAAAATTTAAGATCAAATTGGGAGAAAATACTTACAAAACATATATGTGCAAAAGGACGTATACCCAGAATACATGAACTACAGTTCAGTAATAAAAAGACAATCTCAATTTTTAAAAGTGGGAAACGTCCACAAAAAAATAAATGGCAATAAACAAAACAGTATTAAACATCAGTAGTCATTCAGAGAAATGGAAATTAAAACTACACCTATACACCAACTGGAACAGATAAAGAGCAACATAACCAGGACTTCCTGGCAATCCAGCAGTTAGGACTCCAGGCTTCCACTGCAGGGGGCACAGGTTTGATCCATGGTAGGGAAACCATCTGCAATGTTGAGAGTCATAGCCAAAAAAAAAAAAAAGTAACACAACCAACCGTTGACGATAATGTGGAACAACTGTACCTTGATGTAAAATGGTACAAATACTTTGGAAAACAATTATCAGTTTCTTAAAAATCTAAATGTTCATGCATGCTAAGTGGCTTCAGTCATGTTCGACTCTTTTCAACCCAACGGACTATAGCCTGTCAGGCTCCTCTGTCCATGGGATTCTCCAAGCGAGAATACTGGAGTGGGCTGCCATTTCCTCCTCCACGGGATTTTCCCCCACGCAGGAATTGAACCCGAGTCTGTTACATCTCCTGCACTGGCAGGCGGGTTCTTTACCACTAGTGCCACCAGACAGACAACAGCAATTTCATTCTTCCTAAGAAATAAAGACACATGTCCTGAGATTCATACAAGAATGTTCACTCTACCTTTATGCACAGTAGCCAAACCCTAAAAAGTTATCAATGAACTACTAATCAGCAGCAAAAAGTCACAAAACACTAATATATCCAAAATAAAACCAACTCAAGGTGAACAATGTTGACATCTAGTAAGAAGTTGTGAGGTAAGGATACAATTTTATGTTTTCCAAATGGTAATCCAGTTTTTTTTTTTAAAGGTTCAACTTTTCTCATGATGCCGCCAACTGCATCGTATAGTTTCCATCCTATTTTCCACTACTGTTCTATTAATGTGTTACTACCTCACTGCTTTCATTAGATAAACGTAACAGTATGTTTTCATATCACGCAGGGTTAACCAACACATCTCCAAGTCCAGTGATTTTCAGGGCTTTTGTGGTCTATCAAGCAAGTATCCTGCCCCTCTTTGCTCTTCATACCAAAATGCCCTTTAGAATCAACTTGTCTAGCTTGTGGGAAAAACTGATTTTTCGAGTTAAGTTAGCATTAAAATAACCCAGAACTAACAACTCTGTTGAGTTATTCTATCCAGGGACCTGAGATGTCTTGCCATTTCTTCACCAGTACATTTTTGCTATTGGTCAAGAGTATTTTAAAGTTTTTCTCCTATAAAAGTTTTTTAAAAGATAAAATTATACACTTCCTTTAAACCACACAATATCCTCACCCAAAGTCACCACTGTAAAATCTGTTACATTTATGGCTAGGCATTTGTCTTTCTGTTGTGTAATAAATGGACATTTGCTTCCATATCTTGTTTTATTTGCTTATATGAAGGCTGATTTTTGTTCATTAATTTTACAGCACACTCCTTCATTGAATTTTTTATTCTTTCTTGATTGACTTGTTTTTGCCTATGACCTTTTAAAATTCTTTTATGTCTTAATTTCCTCCCCCTTGTCTTACAGGAGCTAATGCCTTCAAAAGAAATCTAATGAGGATAGAAAGACACTCATGTTCCTGCCTTTAGTGTGAAACTATCTGGTAATTTATTGGCTTTTGGGTTGAGGTATAAATGTGTTTGTGCACATTTTAAAAAAGGACCTATGGATTTCTTGTTATTAAATGCTTTACTTGAAACAAATGATGAATTCACTTTAATGATATAAAGCCTCTCTGACCTGTTCTTCACTCTGACATTAAATATGACGCCAGTTTTCAGAAAGTATTTCATTCCTCTAATTATATTAAGCAGTCTAGATGTTGGATTTTATTTTTTTCTTTTAAATGAAGAACAAAAGTTGAATCTTATCACTACCTTGACAACTAACCAGATAGTTTTTTCCCCCTGATCTATTAATATGATGAAATAAAAATATTAATAAAGCACATAATATTAAATTGTCCTTAAACTCAGAATGAAATTCACTCGGTCATGGTAAATTGCACTTAATATACTACTGATTTTATTTTGAACATTTAAATGAAACTGATGTGTAATCTTCTCTTTTAATGTTATATTTAGTCAGAATTTGTTATCAGTATTTTGTTTAAAAGGTTTTAATACATTATGTTCTGAAATAATTCTAGAACTATCTGTACTGGAATTATCTGCTGTTTGAAGTTTCAAAGAGTATGCGAAAAGATTTTTGGGCAGGAGTTTCTTTTGGGTGATGAGTTCCTTGATATGTTTTTCAATTTCTTGATAAAGCTACTTAGTAATTTATCTATTAGGACTTTCCCTCCTCCTAGAATCAGTTATTGAGCTTTATCTCCTAATATATTACTTTTGTTTATATCTTAATTTCTTTCTTATATTACTAAATATATGTCATTTTCCCCCCAACCTGTTAAATTTTAAGTATAAGAGATCATCAAAAGCTCAGGTTTCTAACAAGATTCATACTCAAGTGAATAAAGATCTGTGTATCTCTCAATCTGGGACAAAACCTACTTTTTATCATTTTTAAAGGCTAGTAATTGCTCAGCACATATGTTAGACAAAATTTTGTTAATAAGCACATATCAAAATAAAAGATGAAAATAACTACTGAAGTAAAACTAGACTCACTGGCTCTATTCTGCAACTTATTTTTTTTGAAGACCCATTTTATTTTAAACTTGCAAATGTCCCAAGTTAAAGAAAGTTGTATTCAGTTCAGTTGCTCAGTCATGTCCGACTCTTTGCGACCCCATGAATCGCAGCACGCCAGGCCTCCCTGTCCATCACCAACTCTCAGAGTTCACTCAGACTCATAACTCGAGCCAGTGATGCCATCCAGCCATCTCATCCTCTGTTGTCCCCTTCTTCCCCCAATCCCTCCCAGCATCAGAGTCTTTTCCAATGAGTCAACTCTTCGCATGAGGTGGCCAAAGTACTGGAGTTTCAGCTTTAGCATCATTCCTTCCAAAGAATTCCCAGGGCTGATCTCCTTCAGAATGGACTGGTTGGATCTCTTTGCAGTCCAAGGGACTCTCAAGAGTTTTCTCCAACACCAAAGTTCAGAAGCATCATTTCTTTGGCACTCAGCCTTCTTCATAGTCCAACTCTCACATTCATACATGACCACTGGAAAAACCACAGCCTTGACTAGACAGACCTTAGTCGGCAAAGTCATGTCTCTGCTTTTGAATGTATTACATATCTAGAAAAATCTATGCTGACCAATGATTTCTTACACTTTGCCTGTTTTTACAGATGTGTAAATCCTTACCCTAAAATAAATTAAAAGCCTTTATAAGAAAATTTGAAAGTAATGAGAATGCTCTATTTAATGAATACCAAATATTATATGTCATACAAAATGAGATTAAATTCTGTAATTTAACTTTATAGGAAGCCAAAGGTTGTACTTACCAATAACTTACTATGTAAATTTTTAAGGATCTCTAATATTTGATATGCATAAATTAAAAAGGTGCATTAATACAATTTACCAAGAACTCAAGTTCTCTACCCAGCTGTCAATATCACACCCAAAAGATGCTCTCAATGCACCACTCGCCTAGGTAACGGGAATTCTTTGTAACTATTGTATCATCAGTGTTAAGTGAACTATGGTTTTAACTGCTGCTATCCTTTATTAAGTCTTATTATTTTTTACTTGCCTTATCATTGGTTCTTAAACTCCACCCTGTCTTGGAATATACAGTAAGCAGGCCTTTTAACCTAGCTAAAAAAATCTGGCCAAATAAGTAAGAGAACTACTCTTTCTAAAGTTTCATAAGATATAAATACCACTGTTCTAGCCAATATAGAAACTACATATAAAGATATGTGTCTATGTACCAAGTACAAATGCTAAGTCAAGTTACCCACAAAGTCTAAAACACTCCACAAAGACACAGAACAAAACTAAGAAAATTTACCAGTTACCATATTGAACTTTTTAAAAGTTGAGGTGGTAGGAAGCAAGTAAAAAACAACTTACCATTTGACAGCTAAATTTTGTACCTCTCCATTTTTATCCTCCAGTAACTTCAAGATCATTTTCACTACCTTTCTTTCACTATCATCATCCAACTTGATGGAATCTTTCTGCAGTTCTGTCATCAAATCATTTGTAGCCATAAACCTAATAAAAGATTAAATTTTGTCAGTAATTAAAATTTTTAAGCATTAATAAAGATCACTGTTTTCAAACCCAATGCTATCACTCGTATCTAAGTCCTGATGTACTCTTTTAAATAAGGTATCATTGGCTTTATTTTCCTCAGGTTAGCCTTGATTTCAAATTTAATGAAAGGACCTTCAATGAATACTCGTTCAGTCTAATAAAGATGACCCTTGAGCAACGTGGGCATTAAAGGTGCCAATCCTCCCCACGCACAAGCCCCCCCCCACCCCGCCTTCCACATCTCATCAAAAATCCATGTATAACTTTACAGTCAACATCCACATCCTCACAGTTCTCCATCTGCAGATTCAACCAATCGCAGATCATGTAGTATATGCGGTATGCATTTAATGAAAAATTTTCCCATGTTAAGTGGACCCATGCAGTTCAAACCCATAGTTCTGGGGTCAACTATAATTGCATTAAGGCTTTTAGGGGAAGAAAAGTGCCTCTTTACTTTTACTTTGCGTGTGATCTGAATTTTATCTAGGAAGTCTTTAACATTAAGAATACCTTCCTGTGTAATACTGTAGTGTCTGACTGGGCGGCTCATATTACAAACCACTGGGAAAATTACAAAATGCAAACTCTCACCTCCATCCCAACTCCCACCACCAGAATTAAGTGTATTTTCAAAAGGATATTTTGAAGCAGAAAGCTGTTCCACCAGACATCTAGCCCCCTTTCCTTAAGAACCACTGCCAAAGGACAAAGTTTTAAACTACACACAAGCATAATTCTTATCAAGTCTTGTTAAACTTCTTAAAAAGAAAAGCATATGGTCAAATTGGGATAACACAGGTAAATTAAGCCTGTGCCTTTTAAAATTAACACAGTTCTCCTAACTGGAAGCCCCTTCCCATTTTACATGATGAAAAAAATGAATTTAAAATCACGTAACAGTCCAGAAAGTTAAAAAGAAAAAAACAACTGAATAGAACCATGCACGCACTTCTACACACAAAGCATGAAAAGCATCTTCACCAATTATTTTACTTAGATAAAATCCATTAGACAGGCATATCAGTTAGGAACCCCTAAGAATCTCTGAAATGTTAATCATATGGTTGAAGAAAAAACACAGTGATCATCAATTTAAATTTAAAAAAGCATATCATCCCAATAAAAAGTTATTTTATAGTTCTGAAGAAACTGGTAGAAAGATTCCTTCCTTTATTTACCATTTATTTATTCACTGCCTGTTACGCTACAAAGGTTGGATTATGAGCAAAGGACCCTGAAAGAACTTATACTTCTGATAAAGAAGTTTATTGATTTCAAAAATCTATAATTAACAGTTAAACATTTTTAAAAGCTGAAGTGAGCATCAGGAAAATTAGCAATAGATAATATTTTTAAAAATCAGAAAACTAGATTGCGATAGTAAGAATTACTTTTTGTGACCCTGAAACCAGAAAGTTCCCTCTGTTAATGTGTTAAAAAGTTTGCACTGTAAGAAATTGTTTGACCAGTTTGAAAGCTGTCCATGGCAGACTAAGAAGCCAATTTGTAAAATGTCTCTTACACATTTATTGCTTTAGCTATGGCACTAAGGGCTGAAATGATAAAACTCAGACCCAGTCCCTCCTTTGAACTTTTCATCTCACGTGGCAGACAAAAAGGTAAATTGGACAAATCTCACACCAACTTTTAAAAATACTCAAGGGTGTGTGGCAATGTCCACACCAAAGAACTGACAGTTTGGATTTTAAAGGTTTAAGAGGGCTTTCCATGGAGAAAGCTGGTTTGGGATTTTAAATCTGTGTGCATGGTGGTGGTGCTGGGGAGGAGCACAGCACTTCAGAGTGAGAAGCAATTCAGAGTGTCTGAGACACAGGGAAACCTAACGGGAAGATGGAAATACAGGCTGAGGTTAAGATGGGAAAGGTTGTATATACTCATTCACTATGTCCTGAGAACCTTTTGTCAGGTACTATGCTAGGTGCTAGCATACACTGACAAGGGCTAGCAAAAGCAAACACAGGTGCTTCCTGCTACCTTGAAGCTTACATAACAATCGAACTGAGGCATAATAATTTTAACTACATATATGAGTACTTACATCATATGTAGTTATGAACTGAGATAAATGCTATGAAGGAAAGGAACATGATACAAAGGCAATGGGATAACAAAATAACATGAGCTAGACTGGAAAGAAAGTTGTATATCAGGAAAGACTGAGATCCTAAACATGAACAGGATCTGTGTGTGGGGAGTGGGGAAGGTTATAACCAAGTAAGCAAGGGCCAAAAGATTAAACAGATTTGAAGACCTTACTAAGATTCTAGTCTTTATTATAAAAGTGATGGGAAGCTACTGAAAAGCATTTGAGGTAGAGATGAAGAGTAAGTGGAATGATCAGATTAACATTTTCCAAGTATTACTCTAGTTACAATGTGGAGAATAGTCTGAAGAGAAATCAAACTTCATTTAGCAGACTGAATGGAAAACAGTAAGGAGAACTACTACAGCTAGAATTAGAGTTATGACAGTCAATGGAGATGGAAAAAGGGACATACAGCCAATTCTCATTATTAGCAAAGTAAAATGTGTTATAACTCCCAAATCAATTCTCCAATGCTTTCATGTCATTTGCAGACATGTGAAGAATCATGAAACATTTGCAGCACCCAAAGCACGCATCCGCACACACTCCCAGCTGACACTGCACAAGGTGACGGTCTGCCTTATTTCGCCTCTCACACTATAAACAAGCATCCTCTTCTCAGTCTATCTGGTGACACTTTTTTTTTTTTTTGCATGTCTGTGCTTTTGGTTGGTAATTTTGCTGTTTAGAATGACCGACCCCTCCAGGTGCAGTGCTGAAGCGCTATCCACTGTCCCTGATAGCACCCAAGGTGTCTTCCAGAAGAAATACATATTAGACAGGTAACTACTGTAAAACAAGAAACAACCCTATTTGAGATTTACAAGATTAAAAATTAACAGGCTTTTGAAATGAATTAGATATGGGGGTAGTAACAGATGAGTTAAGTACAAAGAAACAGGAGGGAAAACACAGGATTTTGGTGTTACAGTGGGTATGTATCCTGTCCAGTCTTAACGTTACTGAATAACCACCGTCACACATTAGATGGTTCAATCACTCATCTTACATCAGAGGGAGAGGGAATTAACAAGCCTAGTTCCACTACAGACTACACTGAATGGCCACTCCTCTGATCCTAATCAACAAAATCCCAGCAAAAGTGAAGCCGTCAACATCATGAATTACTGCCCTGAAGACCAACTTCATCTGCTCTTGGCCAAAAAAATGAAGATTTGGTGGGAGGGGAGAGATACTGAGAAAGGGGGCCCAGTAGCCTCTACAGTCCAGGAACTGTTCTGAGGTTCATACCTAAACTCCAACTATAATATCCAAATGAATAATCCAAACAGATCAACAGATCTTATTTTACAGTGAAAGAATATTGTTTTCCTATATATAATCACACAGAACATCCATTTCAGGCAAGCTCACTTAGCAACAAAAAATACCAAACATCCTCCTAACTAAAACAGTGACTGCAACTTCTGCTTTACAATAGCTGTTCCCCTGCTTTACCATGCCTCCTTATAACATTTATTAAGATGTCAAGTGATCGAATTGCCCCTTTCTGACAACATCCACTCTAAAGCAAACAAACCCCTGCCTCCTTAGACCTTCCCAAAATTATCCAAATAGGTAGTAACAACCTCTTACTGAGACAAATGGTAACAAACCCAAACCTGTGGGAGGGACACCTATACATATGAAAATTTCAAGAAGGAAAAAATGGTAAACAGTGTTTACATACGAAATAAAAGAGCAAAAAAAAAAAAAACCCACCCACCTGGAGATTGTTAGCGATTTGAGGGAGAGTAATTTCAGTCAGCTTAGGTGGGCAACCTCTTAGGAGTTTACCTCGTCTATGAGAATTAGTGCAGAAGGCAATGATCAGCTGTGATATTTAGGAAGAAAATTCTATTGGAAGAACTACCAACATAATGCATTAAAAAGAGGCCTGAGATAAGGAGACTAATTTGAGAAATACTTATCAGGGAACTAAAGTAAAGAGGAAAGGGTGACATCAAGGGTTCCAACTGGGACATTTGGTGGATGGTAACATTAACAAGACAAAATAAGAAAAAATAAGTTTTAAGGTGGGAGAGGAGGAAGTTGTTAACAAGCAGACTTCTATGGGAGTCCCAGGTGGATTAACCTGCTGGCAGTGTCATCTCATTTACTCAAATATTTTGGTGCTACCATCATTAGAAACTGTGCCAAGGCTCTGCACAAAAATTATAAGCTAGACAGTCAGAGACTGCAACTGAACACACTTGGCTTATTCTACTGAACTGCAAGTTCCCTGAGGAGTAACTTACTCATCTTAAATAAATCCAATGCGGAGAGGCAGAAATAATGGTAGAAAGAGATACTCTGTACTGTATAGTGAGTGGTTTTCACAACACTTCTAATACACAAACACAATTTTACCCTTGCTTCCAACAGAGATTTAAAGGCTACTGCCAAACTGCATCTCCCAATGAACAAATTACCTTTCAAAGATTTCATACACATCCCACCACTATCTCACTTTTTCTCGTTACTTCTCTTAGTCATGAATCAACTTGGGACAGTCTTAATATTGTTCATGTAAATAAAACTTATTTTTAGTCAGGTTTCTTCTTCCCAGTTTCCTCAATGAGGTCCCTTTCTCCTCTTTTTCAGTGGTGAGACCTAACTATTGCTGATAATGAGTGTTAGCAGTACCTGCATCCACACCTCCCTCCAAATCACATTAAGTGAAATCATGTAAATTACTGCCATCAACAGGCAAAGTACTTAGAAAATGCTCAGAAATCACCTTCATAAATCTCTACAAACCTATTTCTTCTGATTAAACCTACTTTTCTTCAAGCACAAGCAGAAGAGCCTCTCCTGTTATAACTGTTGTCATTCAGTTGCTCAGTTGTTTGATCCTTGAGACGCCATGGACTGCAGCACGCCAGGCTTCCCTGTCCTTTACTATCTCCTGGAATTTGCTCAAACTCATGTCCACCGAGTCAGTGATGCTATCCAACCATCTCATCCTTTGTTGCCCCCTTCTCCTCCTGCCCTCAATCTTCCCATAACACATTATTGTAAATGCCCACACAGTACTTTCAGCTATTACAGGATCTATAAGGTCCCTTCCAATTCTGAAAGCTGATGATTCCATAACAGGCCTGATATTTTTATTAGCATTTTAAACGGTTTTCAAGGGCAAATATTTTCCAATCGTCAAAACATATAAATTAATTTGGTGAAAAACCATTATCAAGCTGGGAAATTCTAAAATGCAGTGAATTATTTTAAGATTGCATCAAATAATTTAGGTAGATTTTACAATGATTTCTTAAAGAAACTTTTCCAATCCTTATGTTTTTTTTCTTAACTCTGGAATTAAAATGCAATTCAACTAAAACAAGTTATCTATTGAGAACTCCCAGGACCAAGGCTCTAAATTAAGTGGAGGATTCAGTTCAATAAGACAAGGTCCCTGCCATGTCTAACAAGATTATTTATACTCTCTCCCTGAGTGGTGTTTTGTATCGAGTGCTGTCACACCTGTACTCATTTTCTCTAACTAGAACTTCAAGACCTAGCTCAGATCACACCTTGCACGTGAATCCCCTTGCTTTCATGTTCTCTGCCACGCAGGCCTGAAAGCTACATATAGCCCTGGGTTCCTTATCTTTTTACAAATGTCTTAACCATTCAACAAGCATGCTGATAATACTGAAGGCAAGCACTAATCTTCAACTTTTTGGAGTCCCTCTTAGGGAATTTAAAGTGTCTTTTAGCACAAAATATTCCATAAGCCTAGCTCAGAACTGAAATCTTATTCTTAATGTCCCCTGGTAAAAACCCTGGTGAAGTAGAGTATGGTAGTTGAGTTTATGCCCTGAGGGTATCTGGAAATCCTAGATCTGCTGCTGTCAAACTGACCTTGGGCAAGCACTTACTGCCGGATCGAAGTTTCCTCAACTGTACACAGACTGCTTGTGTCCACTTTATTAAAGCTGTAAGGATCAAGTGTATAAAGTCCACAGTAAGTATTAACTATTATGTACAGAGAGATAAAACAGTGGTAAAAATTTTGTTTAGCTTTTGATTCCCTGGAATACTTTAATTCAGTTGGTGGTGAAGTACATGAAAATAAAAGCAGAATATCATTAGTTACCTCAACCCGCTGAATATTCAGGATTAATATTTATAAGCGAAGCATTTGCTTTATTGGTGCATATTAAAGTTTTCTTCTGTTATCTACAGAATCACCAAGCACTAAGCCTTACTATCCCATCTTCAAAGAATACAGAATGCCAAAACATGAAAGAAAAAGGACACCAGGTTCTGGTTTTCCCTCCCAATAATTTTGAGCCTATAATTTAAGTTCTACAACAACAACCAAAAAAAAAAAAGATGCTAAAATTTAGAAGCCTGCATCCATTTATTTACCCCCTTCACATTAAAAAACTATGTAGTTATTCAGAGACCTGAAAATCTGGGCCTGTAAGGGACCTTTTGTTATCAATCATCCATATCCAAGTTTCTCAAAAGTAAAAATTTAATCTCAAAGTAGCCTGCCCAAGATATCAGATAGTTTACAACGAAGACTCCTACAGGACGAGAACCTATATTTGTGACTAGTAGTCATATTCTCTCTGGACTCCACCATGAGGAAAATGTTTTTTTTTTTTCCTTTTGGATGTACTGTTTTCTTTTCCCCTTGGCACAAGGTAAAGTAGTCTGCATACGTTAAGATTTTCTATAATGTTAATTAATCTTGTCCTCAAGATCCTTCCAGCAAAATAAACACGTATATAAATTTCTAAAGAGAAATTAGAGAGCATCATTTAAAAATAGAAGACATGTATTCAAATACAGAAAAATCTTGTACTTGACCACAAATGCTGTTTTAATTAATCTCTTACAAGTCAGTTATTTAACATACATAGTGCTTTGGTTTCAAAGTCTTGTCTATTACTAAAGGGTGTGAGCGTATTACAGGTCTTAAAAATAGTTATTAAGAATATCTTTACAACAAATTACTGAAAAGCACTTACTGTTCCTAGGCATATCTTCTATAATATTCACTAACTATTAGAAATATATCATTTTTAGGAGATTAAGTAATCCTCCAAGCAATGTTTTGATTTATTCAAGCCCAAACTGGTAGATAACCCTTATCAAGTTCCACACTGAGTATTACTCTTCCACATAATTTGTAAAAAAACCCTCAAGCATATATGTATTACTTTCTTTTACAAAAAATGTAAGGAGGCTTCGGTCAATAATCACATATGCAGTATTATCACATGACTTGATTTCTGTATTTTCAATGGTTTGCACTGAAAGCAAGCAAAGCTCCAAAGGGAAACAACATTCTAATCCTTTTAGGAACAAACAACTTTTATTTCCCCCAATAATTTTTATTTTCACACTAAAACTCACAAACCTAAAAATACCCCCAAATAATCGTCTCTTCTCAAAACACTAAATATTTACTATGAGCAAACTAATTTTAAAAGTTTTGAATGCAATACTTAAAAACTCCCTAGGTAGCAAAACTTTTTGAAAATCATTCTTGGCTTTGAAGCCACAGAACCAAAATGTATTTCATTGGCTATCTTAATATACCAGCATATCAATTTAACTAACAACACGATTATTACATTTTTCATGATTCTTTAACAAACAGAAAAATGTTCCCCCAGGACCTAAGGTTTGGGTGTGTTTTCAGGTTTTAAAACGTACTGTTCATACAAAAAAAAAAAAAAAACCCTTCGGCCAAAATTCAAATTGAAGACTATTCTTCCCTTTAAAATGCACAGAAAATACAACCACTAGAAAACAAAACAAGTATCAAAAAATATAAAAACCCGCTTCATATCTGGAGCTTATTTAAATTTAATTCGTGATGGAATAGAAGGCGGGAAGCAAGGAATGTAGCAATTACTAATGTGCAAAACAGAAAAGAGGAAAAAACCAAGATAATCTGTGAAAATATAACAATTCTTCAATATGCATGTGACCAAGGTCTGGAACCAACAGCACAAGTCTCCAGGAAGAGAACTTTATAACAAACCTTCATATTCACCGCCCCCATACTAGAAAACTCCTTTCAGTAAGATCCACTTGTTCCCTGTACTTTTTTGTTTAAGGTTCAGCAATTCACCTTTCTGGCAGTAATTT
>SJYQ01003197.1:0-11093 GCA_006410935.1 Redunca redunca
GTAAATAATATTATTAAGTTAGGCACTAATGAATAGATACTGTATGATTATTTTTTCATAAAGTTCAAGAAGAAGCAAAACTAATGTGTGTTCTTGGAATTCAGGATAGTGGTAACATTTGGAAGATAAATGGATCCTGATTGAGAGGAGGCAAGATGGTGTGGCTTTTTGGAGGCTGATAATTTGCTATCTTGATAAGAGTGATGGTTGCTTGGTGTGTTCGATTTTGTAATAAATAAGTGAGCTATATATTTCTGATTTGGGATATGTGATATACTTCTAAAAAATTTAAAAAATAGTTTATTGTAAAATGAAGAAGTAAATAATCATCTGTATTTTATCATGCTTTCCTTTTTGGCAACCACAGTGATATTCATGGGTTTTTTTTTTTAGATTTATGTGCCAATAATTGATATGTCTTAGTGACAAAACATCTCAAAACAGGTTGAAATGATCACATGTAAAAATGGTATTTTTTTATTATAGTAAAAACACACACATAAGATTTACCCTATTAATAAATGTTGAGTGTATAGCACAGTAATGTTTACTATAGGCACCATGTTGTATAGCAGAGCTCTAGAACATGTGAATATCTTGCATAACTGAATCTGTATACTCATTGAACAGCAACACTCCATTTCTTCTAGCTCCTGGAAGCCACCATAATTGTTCTTCTTCTATGAGTTTGGCTATTTTAGATACCTCATATAAGTAGAATCATTCAGTATTTATCCTTCTGTGACTGGCTTATTTCACTTAACATATAAAGGACAGAAATGGTAAGGACTTAACAGAAGCAGAAGAGACTAAGAAGAGGTGGCAAAAATAAACAGAAGAATTGTACAAATAAAAGGTCTTAATGACCTGGATAACTACGATGGTGTGGTCACTCACCTAGAGCCAGACATCCTGAAGTATGAAGTCAACTGAGTCTTAGGAAGCATTACTCCAAACAAAGCTAGTCAAAGTGACAGAATTCCAGCTGAGCTATTTCAGATCCTAAAAGATGACGTGGTGAATTGCTGCACTCAATATGCCAGCAAATTTGGAAAATTCAGCAGTGCCCACAGGACTGGAAAAGGTCAGTTTTCATTCCAATCCCAAAGAAGGGCACTGCCAAAGAATGTTCAAACTACTGCACAATTGTGCTCATTTCACACACTAGAAAGGTAATGCTCAAAATCCTTCAAGCTAGGCTTCAATAGTCCATGAACTGAGAACTTCCAGATGTATAAGCTGGCTTTAGAAAAGGAAGAGGAACCAGAGTTCAAACTGGCAACATCCATGGGATCATAGAAAAAGCAAGAGAATTCCAGGAAAACATCTACTTCTGCTTCATTGACTTTGCTAAAGCCTTTCACTGTGTGGATCACAACAAACTGTGGAAAATAATTAAAGAGATGGGAATACCAGACTACCTTACCTGCCTCCTGAGAAACCTGTATGCAGGTCAAGAAGAGCTGCAGTTAGAACTGGACATGGAACAATAGACTGGTTCAAAATTGGGAAAGGACTACATCAAGGCTGTATATGGTCACCCTGCTTATTTAACTTCTATAAAGAGTACATCATGTGAAATGCCATGCTGGATGAAGCATAAGCTGGATTCAAGATTGCTGGGAGAAATATCGACAACCTCAGATATGCAGATGATATCACTATAATGGCAAAAAGCAAAGAGGAACTAAAGGACCTCTTGATGAAGGTGAAAGAGGAGAGTGAAAAAGCTGGCTTAAAACTCAACATTCAAAAAACTAAGATCATGGCATCTGGTCCCATCACTTCATTGTAAATAGATGGGGAAAGTGGAAAGAGTGACAGATTTTATTTTCTTGGGCTCCAAAATCACTGCAGATGGTGATTGCAGCCATGAAATTAAAAGACACTTGCTCCTTGGAAGAAAAGTTATGACAAATCTAGACAGCATATTAAAAAGCAGAGACATCACCTTGCCAACAAAGGTCTGTGTAGTCAAAGTTATGTTTTTTCCAGTAGTCATGTACGAATGTCAGAATTGGGCCATAAAGAAGGCTGAGCACTGAAGAATTGATGCCTTTGAACTGTGGTGTTGGAGAAGATTCTTGAGAGTTCCCTGGACAGCATGGGCAGCCAACCAGTCAATCCTAATGGAAATCAATCATGAATATTCATTGGAAGGACTGATGCTGAAGCTGAAGCTCTAACACTTTGGTCACCTAATGTGAAGAGTCTTCTCACTGGAAAAGACCCTGATGCTGGGAAAGAATGAGGGGAGAAGGAGGCAACCGAGAATGAGATGGTTGGATGGGATCACTGACTCAATGTTCATGAGTGTGAGCAAACTCTGGGAGATTGTGAAGTACTGGGATGCCTGGCACGCTGCAGACCATGGGGTCACAAAATGTCAGACCTGACTTAATGACTGAACAACGAAATGTCTTCAAGATTCATCCATGTTTTTGCAATATGATAGGATTTCCTTAGTTTTTAATGCTGAATAATATCACATTGTATACACACACACGTACACACATACCACATTTTATTTATCCATTCATCTCTCAATGGACATTTAGGTTGATTCTACATCTTGGCTATCATGAATAATGCTGCAGTGAACATGGGAGTCCAAATATTTCTTCAGGATCGTGATTTCAAGTCTTTGGATAAGTACCCAGCATGGGATTTCTGGATCATATGGTAGTTTTATTTTTAATTTTTTGAGGATCCTCCATACTGTTTTTCATATCAGCTGTACAATGTCACATTCCCGCCAACACTGCACAAGGTTTCCAGTTTCTCTACATCCTTTCCAACACTTGTTAATTTTTGATAATGGCCATCTTAACAGGTGTGACGTGATACTGCACTGTCATTTTATTTGCATTTCTCTAATGATTATTGGGTTCGATCCCTGGGTTGGGAAGATCCCCTGGAGAAGGGAAAGGCTACCCACTCCAGTATTCTGGCCTGGAGAATTCCATGGACTGTATAGTCCAAGGGGTCGCAAAGAGCTGGACACAACTAAGCGATTTTCATTTTACTTCACTTCAGTGATTATTGAGGTTAAGCACTTTTTCATATACCTGCTTGCTATTTGTATGTCCTCTTTGGAGAAATTTTTATTTAGTTCCTTTACCCATTTTTAATTAAGCTGTGTTTATTTTTGCTATTGGCAACCCACTCCAGTGTTCTTGCCTGGAGAATCCCAGGGACGGGGGAGCCTGGTGGGCTGCCGTCTATGGGGTCGCACAGAGTCGGACACGACTGAAGCGACTTAGCAGTAGCAGTAGCATTGAGTTTGAAGAGGACCTTGTATTTTGGATGTTAACCTATATCAGATATGATCTACAAGTATTTTTTCCAGTCTGTAGTTTTCCTTTTCACTCTGTTGTTTCCTTAACAATATTTGTTTAATGTATAAAAATGACAGCACTAAATTAGTTTAATTTGGATTTAGTTTTCCTGCAGTTAAACACAGAACTAATTTTCATCTTATGATTCATAGCTGCCGAAGAGTTCCTTTCACAGAATAGATATGTAATTTAGTTTTTCTAGTTTCTATGGATGCATTTGACTGCTTTATCTTCTTTAGAAGTTCTGACTCANTGCAAAATAATTTTAAACTGGGGAAAATTAGTATTTTATATCAGCCTATTAGACAAACAAGCAAAGAACCTAATCCCCCTCCATTAGGTGAGGCAAATGCTGCTCTCAGGAGATGGTTACCTTATTTTTTTCTCTAATAACCAAGAAACCATGGCAGAACTTCCTGTCATCATTCAGAGGCCTGTGAGGCTACTAGGATTGGTAATTAAAGGGCCATACTTGGGCTTAAGCTTGTCTTACCTATTTAGGTACCTACTGATGATGGCTTAAGCTATACTGTAATTCTGCTCCAACCTCAGCCCGTTCCCCACTTCTGTCTGATTACAGGAAATTGCCCTGCCATGGAGATACGTGTATTTGGGTGTCTGGATGGACTTGATTCTGCTATTTTTCAAGTTAATGAAAATCCACAATGATATTACATTCTAAATGTCTTTCAGAAAGTTTGGATAATTATTCATTACTGTATTTGAGTAGCTCAGTAGCCTTTAGTTTTCATCTAATTGGTAATGACCTTCAGCCAACTTCCTTCTCTCTCAAATTCCCTAATCACATTTCACAGCAGTACNGTACCACCAGACAGTCCTGGAAAAGCCACATGCTGAGATGCCAATGCTGGCTTGAAACACTTAAAGAGAACTGGCTCAGACAAGAAAAAGAACAACCATTCAACCCCTTCAAGTTTATAAAAGGCAATAAATCTGGTAATTCATCTCATTAGACAGTCCGAAAGAATACTTCGTTATTTTCTGAAAACAGCAAAGACTATATTTCCAGAAAACCCAAGTCTAGCAGTACTTTGCATTGTTCAGTTTCAATTCAGAATAGTAACAATGTTCTGTTTTATACATTTCATCTTTAAGTGAGCCCGGTATTATTTTTATTATGATCAATTAATGGAGACATGTAACAAAGTCAGGGCCCATGCCAATCACTATGGAAATGTTGGGAAAGTAACTTAAAGATAGGATTATTCCTCAGAAATAAACACAACATTTTCAGAGAATCAGTGGGATTCCAGGGCTTTACTGACAAAGCCAAGTCAGCAGATCAGACGTGAAAACAATGTGATCAAGCACCTAAACAATTTATATGTACACTAGATGCTTGGTTTAATGAAGCTGAAACAACCTAACCACCTGAGTGTTTCATATGGCATGGGTCATTAAAGGATTGTATGGAGACTAACTAGATGATGCTAAAATCTACTTCTATTCAGCAAGAATTGTGCATAGCACTGTACATGCCTTGAATTTATATAATGCTCTCTATCATGGCATTTTACAAGAGGAGATGATTTAAAATGTGCCATCTGACTTGCACATAAAAAGAGCATCTCTAAAATGACACTAGTTACTGAAAATGTAACAGCAGAGAACTTGTTTCTGGAAAACAAGAATGATTAGAATATGCTCACTAGAAAGCGCTGTTCTGCAACAAAGGGCTCAGTTGGTAGAGCTCTCTTCTTCCTCTGAGGTCTTCCCCTTACTATTTCTTCCCAGTATTGCCTCACTCAGGGTATAGGTGCTTAGATAAGTTTAAAGAAGAATGAGAATGTACTGACATACAATGAAGCATTTTCTTGAAGCATCTGAACCTAACAGTTGGCCTAAGACTGGCTTAAAGAAAGTGAAAGAAAGCAAGAGAGAAAACCGTTATCCTAAAAAAAAAATAAAATAAAATCCAAACCATCATCCTAAAAAAAATCAAAATAGGGTCTGATCAAAATGGANCCTTATAAACTTCATCTAAAAGGAAGATATAGCAAAAGTGTACAGATGTGAGTGAATATTTTGTCTTATTCTCTTGTGCTTTATTGTTCTGGTTTTGTTCAGTTTTAACTGCATATTTAAGAATTTCCTCAACTGTGAGACTAGAAAAGATTAAGGGTAGTTATTAAGGATAGTTGGGAAAAGATAAGCTCTTCAGGGAGTAAAGAACATTTTTTAAAAAGTTTATCTTTGGGATGCACATGAATTTTTTTTTTCCTGGAGTCTTTGTAGTTTCAGAGTAGAACAAAGAGTGCTGACAACAACGATTCTAGTAATCTTGGACCTTCCTTCACCTCTTAGCTTTAAAAATCTGCCCGAATAGGAAATAGTTGTCTAATATTTTGCCTCTGCACATTTTGATCAGTTGCCAGCTGAGAAACCTTTGGGGCAAAACTTTTTAAGCTTATCTCTTGGTTCATTAAGGTTACTGGGGAGAGAAAGAAAAGATAGTCTTCAACTTGCTGCTAATTAAAATGATTGTCAAGACTCATCTCCAAGGACCACTCTTTGAGTTATAAAGTGTGTGTAAAAGAAGCACCCCAGGCCATCAGCAAATTGACAAAAGCACGTCAGAACCAATGAGTTTTTCTGTTTAAACTGAGCTAGCATACAACAGCCTTAGCTGGAAAAATGGGGAGGGAACCTATTTACAAGGGTTCCATAGATTTTCTTGGGTGAGCAACAGTTTTGAGAAATATCAGGAAAATATTGGTTTCCTTATTTTTTAAGGCAGTTATTAGAACTTGGATTTCACAGGTCTGATCCCAAACTCTGACCTATTTGAATTTTTCATTTAGGGGGCTTCAGGTTGATATTTTAAGCAATAACAGTGCCATCACAGATGAAATCAGTGTCCCACTCAAGAGTCAAGGGCATCTTACTACAAGCTTCTGTGTCTCTCTACCAGAGGGCAGTCTTCAGCCCCAGGAGCTTGCTCAAACTATGCACAGGGCAGGCCCACTCTGGGGACTTTTGCCCTTGGGAGCAGTTGTCCATCTGTAAATGACAATCAGAAGCAGAAGAAATATACCACGAGTCCCCTTGGCTCTTGGGTGGATCAGCTCAGAGGCATCTTCCCCACTGTCTCCTGAAATTTCTCAGTGGGAACCTGATCACAATGCTGTCCATACTGGCTTCTTTCCCTTGTCTATCCTATGTCTTCCTTTCCTGCTCTGTAATTGCTGGAACTACCTCCCAAATAAACGATGTGCATTTAAATCCCTGCTCTGGGTTTGCTGTTGGGAGAACACAACTTAAGACAAGTGCTGTTTGCTAAGACAGAGGTACAGAGAGTGTCCAATTTGTATCGATCCAAGTAAGTCACCTGATTTTATTTATGTCCTTACCTTCTTCAGTCATAATCCAAAAAGGAGCCCCNATATGAGAATTCTGGTAATTAAACAACACATAGAATGATCACATCTCTGATGTTTAATATTCATCAGTGTTTGTGAAAACTGTGAAACCATCTGAATTTTAAAAGAACTCACTTGCAAGCATCTCATCTTTCTTAGGATATTTTGATGCAGTCACAGGGATTTCTGGAAGTTCTGTGACATATCTACTATTTTGGAAACATGATTTGTTCATTGTATACTTAGCGGAGCTAAAGTCAGTATCTCCCTGACATCTTTCAGCAAAATATGTGCAAAACTTGAGTTTAAAACCAGAATATTTGGTATTTTACTTTTCCAACTTTACATGTATTTAACTATTTGGGAAATTATCACTTTTGTTTCAGTTTCAACCAGATGTTTCCATGGCATTTTCAATACTGGGCTTTGCTATATCATTAAACAGCATATACAAGGCTATTTCCTCAACCCTCCTGAGTATTTTAAACAAAGGTAAGCTCTTTTGAGGGGCTTCTCTGGTGTGCTAGTGGTAAAGAACCTGTCTGCCAATGCAGAAGATGCAAGAGACGTGGCTTCGATCTCTGGGTCAGGAAGATCCCCTGAAGGAGGGAATGACAACCCACTCCACTTTTCTTGCCTGGAAAACCCCCATGGACAGAGGAGTCTGGTGGGCTACACTTCATGGTGTCTCAGAGTTGGACATGACTGAGTGACTAAGCACACCCCAATATGTATATGTTATTAGCAAACTCTTAATTTATCCCTCATCCCTAACATCTTTTTGATAATCATAAGTTGGTTTTCTAAGTTTGTGAGTGTTTCTGAGTGGGTAAGATACTTCATTTGCATTAGGTGGCTCAGACGGTAAAGTGTCTACCTACAATGTGGGAGACCTGGGTTCAATCCATGGATCAGGAAGATCTCCTGGAGAAGGAAATGGCAACCCACTCGAGTATTCTTGCCTGGAAAATCCCATGGATGGAGGAGCCTGGTAGGCTACAGCCCATGGGGTTGCAAAGAGTCGGACACAAATGAGTGACTTCACTTCCCTTCTTCACTTCACTTCTCTGGTGGCTCAGTGGTAGAGAATCTGCTTGCCAGTGCGGGAGACATGAGTTTGAGCTCTGACCTGGGAAGATCCCACATGCAACAGAGCAACTGAGCCTGTACACCACAGCTATCGAGCCTGTGCTCTAGAACCTCAGAGCCACAACTACTGAAGCCCATGTGCCCTAGAGCCCATGCTCTGCAGCAAGAGAAGCCACCACAACGAGAAGCATGCACACAACTAGAGAGGAGCCTGCGCTCTCCACCACGAGGGAAAAAGCCTGCACAGCGACAAAGACCCAACGCAGCTAAAAATAAATACAATTATATATTTAAAAAAAGTATGCTCTTTTGATAAGCATAGTAAAGCTGTAAATAGAAACTTTTAAGGGTCCAAAGTCAACCTACCTTTCCCAGTCCCTAATTTTCTCCTAAGTAGAGAGATGCCACTAGGAAATATGTCATTTTAGCACATACCATTCATTTGTTCAAGCTACTTTCATGTGCTTACGCATGCAAGCTAGGAAAAGGAAACAGACTGAATTCAATCACCTCACAGGTTGTTTACAAAATATCTGATCAGTAATTCAGTTATTTCATAGCTTGCAGCTGGTCAGAGAAAAGTGTTCATGAAACCTCTGCCACAGACTCACACCACCAGTGTTTGAATGAACTCTGTTCCATATGAGAGTTGGGTTTCACATTCAGCTTAGCCAAATGTCTTACAAATTCATTACTTCGGTCACCCTTAAGAAATATATTCAGTATATGTCTCTCAGTACTTCATGGTCCACAGTTGTAACTTTGTTCTTTGGCTTATTTGACATTCTCTACAACCTCTGAATCTCATTCTGTTATATCTGGAGTGCTGATCTCAAGAAAATGTGATTAGAGTCACCAAAGGGAAAAAAATATGAGTCTATTTTTTCGTCAGCTTAGCTTTTTCTGTAGGGCCTAGAATGCTACATTTAAAAAGATGTCCTCCTTTTCCTCTGAAACCATTGCTGAACTCTTAAAATGTAAATCAGGGTTTTCACTGCAGTTAATAAGTATAAACAAGGATCTCAAGGCTAAGTTTAAACCATATACAGTTGGCCCTTGAATAACACAGGTTTGAACTGTGAGGCTCCACTTATGTGTATGTTTTTTTCAATAAAACATCTCTATTTTACAAATCTTTAAGTTCAGGGAAAATGTTGTGTTTGATTAAAGATCACAATATATGGAAGTATATTTTTTCAATAAAACATTTCCATTTTACAGATCTTTAAGTTCAGGGAAAATTTTGTGTTTGATTAGAGATCACAATATATGGAATCAAAAGAACTATGGTTTGAGTCCTGCTGCTATCCAAACTCTTTCAGCTTCCTGCCCTTGGTGATTCATTTATCAGTTAATTCTTTTCTTTTTGAAGCAGAGATAGCAATACAAAGATTAGTGACTGTGTAGGGGGTTGGCACTCCTAAACTCTGTGTTGTGCAAGGGTCAACTGTATTTCATACTCTTCATTTATGTTGACTAAGGTTGAGTTCAAACTGCAGTCTGGTGTTTTGATGCTTTTCCTAAGGCATATGCCTCTAGGAGATGAAGGAATAGGCTCTTTTTTTGGATGCTGCTGCTTTTAACACACTGCTTACATTCATTATCCTTTGCTTCTGCTTCTCCTCAACACCTGATCTTATCTTTCTGGATAGTCAGAATACTATGAATTATAGATGGAATCAGTGCATTATAAACTGGCAAAAATCCAAATAGAAAGAAAGGTATTTTGGGAAGAGACATGTAAGGGAGTATGCTATCTAGAATAGCAAATATTTTATTGATATAATAATGGAAAGAATAATGAATTGTGTGGTTTAGGCAAGCTTAGAGTGATCCCATATTCTTTAGAAGTTGAGATTAAAACAAAATGAGATCTTGATTAAATCATATAAGATATCCTGGCTTCAAAAAAGANTTTTCCACTTGCTAGCTGTGTGATTCTAGATAAATTATTTATCCTCCTTTAGCCTTATTTTCTTTAGCTATAAAATTATAATAACATTTGTTTTACAAGGGTTTTGTAGGGGTTAAATGAGACCATGTAAGTCAATGGTTCTCAGGAGCAGTTTTGCTCCTTAGGGAACACTGGGGACACTGTTGGTTGTTACAACTTGGGGATACTACTGGCATCTAGTTGGTAGGACCTAGGGATGCTATTCAGCATCTTACAGTGGAGAGTCCCCTATAACCAGGAATTATCCGACCCCAAATGTCAGTAGTGCCAAGATCGAGAAACTTTGGTAACATGCATAGCCCATCATGCAGTAAACATGGAGTAAATTATAGGTAAATTAAATTTAAACTATTTAAATTATTGCTACCTAAATAAGAGGGGCTTCCCAGGTGGTATTAGTGGTAAATAACCCACCTACCGATGCAGGAGATGTAAGCAATGCAGGCTTGAACCCTGGGTCAGGAGGATCCCTGGAGGAGGGCATGGCAACCTACTCCAGTATTCTTGCCTGGAAAATCCCATGGACAGGGAAACCTGGCAGGCTACAGTTCATGGGGTCAAAAAGTTGGGCATGACTGAGATGATCTAGCACACAGGCACCCAAATAAAGACTCCGAACTCACTTAACTTGATGAGAAGGGATAAAAGGAGAAAGCTGTAGGATTAAGCTGAGAAAGCATGTTGAAAGTGATCCTGGTTATAACCATTCAAGGCCTTTGCAGAACAAACTACAATGCTCATTCCAAACCTTTTATTTTAAACACTGAAAATAAAAAGTAAAAGTTTAAGCAATTAAAAAGTGATGAAACTATTTTAAAATTCCTATTGCTAGGGTGATGAGAGGCCTTTGGAAAATTTTAGCCTATACAAACAAATAAGACTGGATTAAACACATTCTAGAGTATTAAAGCTATTAAGATTATTAGACTGTGAAATATGCTGCCAAGGAAGTGCCAGAACCACCACCTCTTGAGACACTTAAAACTCAACTACAAAACAGTACAAAGTATATTTCTGGGAAAAGGGAACTCGCACAGAAGGGGATCAAGCTACTGATTCAAGATATCTTTTTATTTTCCTTCTGATATTCATGTTTCAGCAGCTACTTTTAAAACAGTATTAGGAAATTTTAGTTTCTGAGTTGCTATAGAGGAATTTTAATTATTTCTAGGGATTGATATTTCAGTGACTTTTATGCTTCATTAAAATGGTTCCAAAAACAAACAAAAAATTTTCCATTCTATCAAAAATCTGTCATTCTATTTAGCAATTATCATATGGATCTATTTGATCTTTTTAGAGATCAAAGCTACCTTCTAGTATCTAAGCAAC
>SJYQ01003198.1:0-13487 GCA_006410935.1 Redunca redunca
TCTGGTGATATCCATGTGTAGAGTCTTCTCTTGTGTTGTTGGAAGAGGGTGTTTGCTATGGCCAGTGCATTTTCCTCGCAAAACTCTATTAGTCTTTGCCCTGCTTCATTCCGCATTCCAAGACCAAATTTGCCTGTTACTCCAGGTGTTTCTTGACGTCCTACTTCTGCATTCCAGTCCCCTATAATGAAAAGGACATCTTTTGTGGGTGTTAGTTCTAAAANCCGTTCAACTTCAGCTTCTTCAGCATTACTGGTTGGGGCATAGACTTGGATTACCGTGATATTGAATGGTTTGCCTTGGAGATGAACAGAGATCATTCTGTTGTTTTTGAAATTATATCCAAATACTGCATTTCGGACTCTTTTGTTGACCATGATGGCTACTCCATTTCTTCTAAGGGATTCCTGCCCGCAGTAGTAGATATAATGGTCATCTGAGTTAAATTCACCCATTCCAGTCCATTTTAGTTTGCTGATTCCTAGAATGTTGACATTCACTCTTGCTATCTCCTGTTTGACCACTTCCAATTTGCCTTGATTCATGGACCTGACATTCCAGGTTCCTATGCAATATTGCTCTTTATAGCATCAGACCTTGCTTCTATCACCAGTCATATCCACATCTGGGTATTGTTTTTGCGCTGGGTCCATCCCTTCATTCTTTCTGGAGTTATATCTCCACTGACCTCCAGTAGCATATTGGTCACCTACTGACCTGGGGAGTTCCTCTTTCAGTATCCTATCATTTTGCCTTTTCATACTGTTCATGGGGTTCTCAAGGCAAGAATACTGAAGTGGTTTGCCATTCCCTTCTCCAGTGGACCACATTCTGTCAGACCTCTCCACCATGACCTGCCCGTCTTGGGTTGCCCCATGGGCATGGCTTAGTTTCATTGAGTTAGACAAGGCTGTGGTCTGGTGTGATTAGATTGACTAGTTTTCTGTGAGTATGGTTTCAGTGTGTCTGCCCTCTGATGCCCTCTTGCAACGCCTACCATCTTACTTGGGTTTCTCTTACCTTGGGCGTGGGGTATCTCTTCATGGCTGCTCCAGCAAAGCACAGCCGCTGCTCCTTACCTTGGATGAGGGGTATCTCCTCACCGCTGCCCTTCCTGAGCTTCAATGTGGGATAGCTCCTCTAGGCCCTCCTGTGCCCTTGCAGCCACCGCTCCTTGCATGTGGTGTGGCTCCCCATGACCTCGGGCACAGGGTGGCTCCTCCCAGCCGCCGCCCCTGGCTTCAGAAGCCAGGTGGCTCCTCCCGGCTGCCACCCCTGGCCTCAGACATGGGGTATCTCCTCTTGGCCGCTGCCCTTCGGACATGGGGTCCTCCTGGCTTCTGCCCCTGCCTCGGACGTGGGGTAGCTCCTCTCGGCTGCGTGTAGTGCGCCGGCCGGCCGCAGCCGCTTGTATTTTTTCTTTGTTGCGATGGTTAATGGGATTGTTTTCTTAATTTTTCTTTCTGACATTTTGTTGTTAGTGTATAGAAGTGCAAGAGGTTTCTGTGTATTTGTATCCTGGAACTCTACTAGATTCTTTGATTAGCTCTACTAGTTTTCTGGGGGCATATTTAGGATTTTCTGTGTTTTGTGTCATGTCATCTACAAACAATGACAGTTTTATTTTTCTTTTCCAATTTGCATTACTTTTATCTCTTTTTCTTCTCCGATTGCCAGGGCTAGGACTTCCAAAACTATGTTGAATAATGGTGGTAAGAATGGGAATCCTTGTCTTATTCCTGATCTTAGAGGAAATGCTTTCAGTTTTTCACTATTAAGAATGATGGTTGTCGTGGGTTTATCATATATGATCTTTATTATGTTGAAGTAGGTTCCCTCTATGCCCACTTTCTAGAGAGTTTTTATCATAAATGGGTATTGAATTTTGTCAAAAGCTCTTTATGCATCTATTGAGAGTATCATATAATTTTTATTCTTCAATTTGTTAATAGTATCACAGTGATTGATTTATATATATTGAAGAATCCTTGCATCCCTGTGATAAATATCACTATCATGGTGTATGATCCTTTTAATATGTTGTTGGATTCTGTTCACTAGTATTTTGTTGAGGATATTTGTGTCTATGTTTATCGATGATATTGGCCTGTAATTTTTTGTGTGTGGTATCTTAGTCTGGTTTTTGTGCCAGGGAATGGTGGCCTCATAGAGTGAGCTTCAGAGTGTTCCTCTCTCTGCAATTGTTTGGAAGAGTTTAAGAAGGATGGGTGTTAGCTTTTCTCTGAATGTTTGATAAAATTTGCCTGTGAAGGCCGCTGTTCCTGGACTTTTGTTTGTTGGAAGATTTTTAATCATAGTTTCAATTTCATTACTTGTGATTGGTCTGTTCATATTTTCTGTTTCTTCTTGGTTCAGTACTGGAAGGTTGTACTTTTCTACCAGTTGGCCCATTTTCCAGGCTTTCCATTTACTGGCATATGTTTACTGGTAGTAGTCTCTTGTGATCCTTTCTATTCCTGTGGTGTCAGTTGTCACTTCTCTTCTATTTCTAATTTTATTGATTTAAGTCCTCTCCCTTTTATTTTTAATGAGTCTGGGTAAAACTTTATCAAGTTCATTTATCTTCTCAAACAGCCAGCTTTTTGTTTCATTAACCTTTACTTTTGTTTTCTTTGTTTCTGTTTCATTTATTTCTGCTCTGATCTTTACGATTTCTTTCCTCCAAGTAACTTTGGGGCTTTTTCTTCTTTCTCTAGTTGCTTTAGGTATCCGACTAGATTGTTTATTAGAGATTCTTGTTTCTTGAGGTGAGGTTGTATTGCTAACTTCCTTCTTAGAACTGTTTTTGCTGCATCCCAGAAACTCCAGTACTTTGGCTACCTGATGCGAAGAGTTGACTCATTGGAAAAGACTCTGATGCTGGGAGGGATTGTGGGCAGGAGGAGAAGGGGACGACAGAGGATGAGATGCCTGGATGGCATCACCAACTTGATAGACATTTGTTTGAGTGAACTCCGGGAGATGGTGATGGACAGGGAGGCCTGGCGTGCTGTGATTCATGGGGTTGCAAAGAGTCGGACACGACTGAGCGACTGAACTGAACTGAACTGAATAGGTTTTTGGGTCATTGTGTTTTTGTTGTCATTTGTTTCTTTTTTTTTTAATTTCCTCTTTGATTTCTTCAGTGATCACTTGGTTATTGAATAGCCTGTAGACTTCATGTATTTGTGTTTTTTCAGTTTAGTTTTCCTATAATTGATTTCTAACTGCAGTGTCATCAAAAAAGATGCTTAAATACAATTTCAATTTTCTTAAATTTACTGAGGCTTGATTTGTGACCTAAGATGTAATCTATTCTGGAGAATGTTCCATGTGTACTTGAGATGAAAGTGTATTCTGCTGCTTTCAGATGGAATGTCCTATAAATATCACTTAAGCCCATCTAATCTCATGTGTCATTTAACACTTGTGTTTCCTTATTGATTTTCTGTCTGGATGAATTATCCACTGGAATGAGTGGGGTGTTAAAGCCCCTCACTATTATTGTGTTACTGTTGATTTCTGTTTTTATGGCTGTTACCGTTTGCCTTATGTATTGAGGTGCTCCGATTTGAGGGCAAAAATGTTTACAATTGTTATATCTCATTCTTGAATTGATCCCTTGATTTTTGTGTAGCATCTTTCCTTATCTCTTGTAATAGTCTTTATTTTGAAGTCTATTTTGTCTGAGTACTGCTACTCCAGATTTCTTTTGATTTCCATTTGCTTGGAATATTTTTTTCCATCCCTCACTTTCAGTCTGTATATGTCCCTAGGTCTGAAGTGGGTCTCTTGTAGATAGCATGTATACGGGTCTTTTTATTTATTCAGCCAACTTGTATCTTTTGGTTGTAGCATTAATCCACATACATTTAAGCTAATTATCAATGTGTATGTTCCTATTACCATTTTGTTAATTGTTTTGGGTTGTTTTTGTAGGTCTTCTTCTTTTCTTATGTTTCTCTCCTAGAGAATTTCCTTTATCATTTGTTATAAAGCTAGTTTGTGGTGTTTAATTCTCTTAGGCTTTGCTTAAAGCTTTTGATTTCTCTGTCAAATCTTAAAGATAGTTTCTAATAGAGTAATCTTTAGTTCAGTTCAGTTCAGTCACTCAGTCATGTCTGACTCTTTGCGACCCCATGAATCACAGCACGCCAGGCCTCCTTGTCCACTACCAACTCCTGGAGTTCACTCAGACTTGCGTCTATCGAGTCAGTGATGCCATCCAGCCATCTCATCCTCTGTCGTCCCCTTCTCCTCCTGCCCCCATTCCCTCCCAGTAGCAAAGTCTTTTCCAATGAGTCAACTCTTCCCATGAGGTGGCCAAGGTTCTGGAGTTTCAGCTTTACCATCATTCCTTCCAAAGAAATCCCAGGGCTGATCTCCTTCAGAATGGACAGGTTGGATCTCCTTGCAGTCCAAGGGACTCTCAAGAGTCTTCTCCAACACCACAGTTCAAAAGCATCAATTCTTCAGTGGTCAGCCTTCTTCACAGTCCAACTCTCACATCCATACATGAGTACAGGAAAAACCATAGCCTTGACTAGACAGACCTTAGTTGGCAAAGTAATGTCTCTGCTTTTGAATATGCTATCTAGGTTGGTCATAACTTTTCTTCCAAGGAGTAAGCGTCTTTTAATTTCATGGCTGCAATCACCATCTGCAGTGAGCTTGCCACCATCTGCAGTGAGCTTGGAGCCCAAAAATATAGTCTGACACTGTTTCCACTGTTTCTCCATCTATTTCCCATGGAGTGATAGGACTGGATGCCATGATCTTCGTTTTCTAAATGTTGAGCTTTAAGCCAACCTTTTCACTCTCCTCTTTCACTTTCATCAAGAGGCTTTTTAGTACCTCTTCACTTTCTGCCATAAGGGTGGTGTCATCTGCATATCTGAGGTTATTGATATTTCTCCCGGCAATCTTGATTCCAGCTTGTGTTTCTTCCAGNAAACCAGCTTGAACATCTGGAAGTTCATGGTTCACGTACTGCTGAAGCCTGGCTTGGAGAATTTTGAGCATTACTTTACTAGCATGTGAGATGAGTGCAATTGTGTGGTAGTTTGAGCATTCTTTGGCATTGCCTTTCTTTGGCATTGGAATGAAAACTGACCTTTTCCAGTCCTGTGGCCACTGCTGAGTTTTCCAAATTTGCTGGCATATTGAGTGCAGCACTGTCACAGCATCATCTTTCAGGATTTGAAAGAGCTCAACTGGAATTCCATCACCTCCACTAGCTTTGTTCATAGTGATGCTTTCTAAGGCCTACTTGACTCCACATTCCAGGATGTCTGGCTCTAGATGAGTGATCACACCATCGTGATTATCCGGGTCATGAAGATCCTTTTTGTACAGTTCTTCTGTGTATTCTTGCCATCTCTTCTTACTCTTTCATCACTTTAAATACATCCTGCCATTCCCTCCTGGCTTTCAGAGTTTCTGCTGAAAAATCAGCTGATAACCTTATAGGGATTCTCTCGTATGTTACTTGTTGCTTTTTCCTTGCAGATTTTAATATTCTTTTCTTTGTTTTAATTTTTTTTTCATTAATATATGTCTTGGTGTGTTTCTCCTTGGGTTTACCTGTCTGGAACTCTCTGCAGTTCCTCGACTTTGGTGACTATTTCATTTTCTTTGTTAGGGAAGTTTTCCACTATAATCTCTTCAAATATTTTCTCAGTCCCTTTTTGTTTCTCTTCTTCTTCTTCTTCTTCTTCTGCTGCTGCTGCTGCTGCTGCTAAGTTGCTTCAGTCATGTCCGACTCTGTGAGACCCCATAGATGGCAGCCCACAAGGCTCCCCCGTCCCTGGGATTCTCCAGGCAAGAACACTGGAGTGGGTTGCCACCGCCTTCTCCAATGCATGAAAGCGAGAAGTGAAAGTGAAGTCACTCAGTCATGTCCAATGCTTAGCGACCCCATGGACTGCAGCCCACCAAGTTCCTCCGTCCATGGCATTTTCCAGGAAAGAGCCTCTATAATTTGAATGCTCGTGCTTTTGATGTTGTTCCGAAGGTCTCTAAGATGTCCTCATTTCTTTTCATTCTTTATTCTGGTCCGTAGCAGTTATTTCTGCCATTCTGTCTTCCAGCTTACTAACTGTTCTTCTGCCTCAGATATTCTGCTGTTGATTCTTTCCAGTGTATTTTTTCATTTTAGTTATCATGCCATTAATCACTGATTACTTGTTCTTTAGTTTTTATAGGTTCTTGTTAAACATTTCTTGTGTCTTCTCAATATGTGCCTCCATTCCGTTTACAAGAATTTTAATCATCTTTATCATCTTTAGCCTTGAATTCATTTTCAGGTAGATTGTCTATTTCATCTTTATTTACTTGGTTGTGTGTTTTTTTTAACCTTACTTCTTCTTCTGCAAAATACTTCTCTGTCATCTCATTTTGTCTAACTTACTATATTTATGGTCTCCTTTCCACAGCTTACAGAGCCATAGTTCCTCTTGCTTCTGTTGTCTATGCCCTGGTGTATGAGGTTGGTCCAGGGACTTGTGTAGTCTTCCTGGTGGGAGGGACTGGTGCTTGTGCTCTGGTGTGTGAAGCTGAGACTTTTCCCTCTGATGAACAGGGCCACATTACGTGGTGTTTTGGGGTGTCTGCAAGCTAAGATGACTTTAAGCAGCATGTCTGATGATGGGTAGGTCTGTGATCCCATCTTGCTGGTTGCTTGGCATGAGGTGTTCAGCACTGGAGTCTGATGGGCAGTTGTGCAGAGCCAGGTCTTGGTGTCAACCTGGGTACCTCTGGGAGAACACATGCCGATTAATATTCCCTGGGCCTAGGAATTCTCTGGTGCTCCAACATCCTGGACTTGACACACTCACCCAGGCTTGACCCATGGTCAGGGAATAAAGAAGCCCACAAGCTGCAAAGCATGAAAGAGAAAAAAGAAAAAAGGAAAAGAGAGCAAAGACAAAGCAAACCCAAGACAAATGGTAAAAACAAAACCAAAAAAAAAAAAAAAANAAAACAAGGAAAAAAAGAAAAGAAAGAAAAAAACCTGAAAAACAAGAGAACAAGAAACTAAAACATGCAAACGTCAAGAAAGACTAAACTAACAAAAACAAAAACAGAAAGTGAACTAAAAAAAAACAAAGAAAACATAAAAAAGTGCAAAAAAATAATTTTTAAAATGTATTTAAAAATAAATTTAAAATACAAATAATAAAAACAACTCAACAAAATGACACAAACAAAAAAGAATAATAGTAATAATAATTTTCCCTGGGGCCTCTACTGTCATTGGACAGGGAAGCCTGGCATGCTGCAGTCCATGGGGTCACAAAGAGTCAGATACAACCGAGTGGCTGAACTGAACTACTGTCAGTGTTCTTGCTCCCACAATGAGCCACAGCCAACCCCTTCCTCCCCAGGAGGCCCTTCAGTACCTCTGGGTAGATCTCTGGACCCACTGGTGGGCACTGTTTCAGCAACTTAGACTCTGATCTGGCTTAACTCCTTCATGTACTTGCCCCAAAATTCACTGCTGCTGAAGCTAGTGGAGGTAATGGAATTTCAGTTGAGCTATTTCAAATCCTGAAAGATGATGCTGTGACAGTGCTGCACTCAATATGCCAGCAAATTTGGAAAACTCAGCAGTGGCCACAGGACTGGAAAAGGTCAGTTTTCATTCCAATGCCAAAGAAAGGCAATGCCAAAGAATGCTCTAACTACCACACAATTGCACTCATCTCACATGCTAGTAAAGTAATGCTCAAAATTCTCCAAGCCAGGCTTCAGCAGTACGTGAACCATGAACTTCCAGATGTTCAAGCTGGTTTTAGAAAAGGCAGAGGAACCAGAGATCAAATTGCCAACATCTGCTGGATCATGGAAAAAGCAGGAGAGTTCCAGAAAAACATCTATTTCTGCTTTATTGACTATGCCAAAGCCTTTGACGTGTGGATCACAATAAACTGTGGAAATTTCTGAAAGAGATGGGAATAGCAGACCACCTGACCTGCCTCCTGAGAAATCTGTATGCAGGTCAGGAAGCAACCATTAGAACTGGACATGGAACAACAGACTGGTTCCAAATAGGAAAAGGAGTATGTCAAGGCTGGATATTGTCACCCTGCTTATTAACTTAAATGCAGAGTACATCATGAGAAATGCTGGACTGGAAGAAACACAAGCTGGAATCAAGATTGTCGGGAGAAATATCAATAACCTCAGATATGTAGATGACAACACCCTTGTGGCATAAAGTGAAGAGGAACTAAAAAGCCTCTTGATGAAAGTGAAAGAGGAGAGTGAGAAGGTTGGCTTAAAGCTCAACATTCAGAAAACGAAGATCATGGCATCCAGTCCTATCACTCCATGGGAAATAGATGGAGAAACAGTGGAAACAGTGTCAGACTTTATATTTTTGGGCTCCAAGCTCACTGAAGATGGTTACTGCAGCCATGAAATTAAAGGACACTTACTCCTTGGAAGAAAAGTTATGACCAACCTAGATAGCATATTCAAAAGCAGAGACATTACTTTCCCGACTAAGGTCTGTCTAATCAAGGCTATGGTTTTTCCTGTGGTCATGTATGGATGTGAGAGTTGGACTGTGAAGAAGCCTGAGTGCCGAAGAATTGATGCTTTTGAACTGTGGTGTTGGAGAAGACTCTTGAGAGTCCTTTGGACTGCAAGGAGATCCAACAAATCCATTCTGAAGGAGATCAGCCCTGGGATTTCTTTGGAAGGAATGATGCTGAAGCTGAACCTCCAGTACTTTGGCCACCTGATGGGAAGAGTTGACTCATTGAAAAAGACTGATTCTGGGAGGGATTCAGGGCAGAAGGAGAAGGGGGCAACAGAGGATGAGATGGCTGGATGGCATCACTGACTCGATGGATGCAAGTCTGAGTGAACTCCAGGAGTTGGTGGTGGACAGGGAGGCCTGGTGTGATGAGATTCATGGGGTTGCAAAGAGTCAGACATGACTGAGCAACTGAAATGAACTGAACTGAACTTAGGTGTCTAAAGTCTTCTGCTAATGTTTTGCTCTGTGAGAATTATTCCATTTGTAGATGTAAATCTTGATGTATTTGTGAAGAGAGACGAATTCTTCATCCTCCTATCTTGCCATCTTGACTCCTCCTGCTATTACTTTCATAGACTTTTATCTACTTTTTTTTATTATTGAATCCTCTCAAGCTTTACTATTTTTATTTTTTGTTGAAGTATAACTGATTTATAATATTATATTAGTTTCAGGTGTACAACATACTGATTCAATATTTTTATAGGCTGTACTTCATTTTACATTATTACAAAATACTGGCTAAATTTTCCTGTGCTGTACAATGTATCTTTGTTACTTATCAGTTTTATACTTAGTAGTTTGTACCTCTTACTCCACTACGCCTACCTTGTCCCTCCCCTCATGCCTCCCCAACCAGCCCGTGTAACCACTAGTTTGTTCTTTATACCTGTGAGTCTGTTCCTGTTCTGTTTTATTCATCTGATTCTTTTATTTTTTGGTTCTACATATAAGTGATAATACAGAGTGTACTTGTCTTGTTCTGACTTATTTCACTAAGCATAATTATCTCTCTTATAAAATTTTATTCTTTTCACATCTGAGTAGTATTCCATTTTGTGTGCGTATGTATCTCACATTTTCTTTATTCATTCATCTGTTGATGGACACACAGGTGGCATCTATCTATAGCTTATGTATGTATGTAATGTGTCCTCAGTCATGTCTAACTCTTTGCAGCCCCATGGACTGTAGCCCACCAGGTTCTTCTGTCTATGGAATTTTCCAGGCAAGAATACTGGAATGGGTTGCCATTTCCTACTGTATGGGATCTTCCCAACCCCAGGATCAAACCCATGTCTCTTGTGTGTCCTGCATTGGCAGGCAAATTCTTTACCACTATGCCACCTGGGAAGCCCCTTCTATATCCTGGCTATTGTAAATAATACTGCTATGAACATTGGGGTACCTATATCTTTTCAAATTCGAGTTTTTATTTCTTCAAACAGCTTTACTATCTCAGAGAACTGCAAAGAACCTTTCTACACTTAATAATGATTCACATGTACACCCGTGGTGGATTCATGTCAATGTATGGCAAAACCAATACAGTATTGTAAAGTAAAATAAAGTAAAAATAAAAATTAAAAAAAATAAAAATAAATAGCCACACTAACTAGCAATTCTTGACTACCTTCTATGTCAGTCTCTTCCTAAGTGGTTTGCAGACCTCATCTCATCATTTAATCTGCAGTCCTCCCTATGAGGTGGTACCCTTCACATTCTCATTTTCAAATGAAGAAACTGAAGCTGAGAGAAGTTGAGGTCATTTCCCAGGGCTGGGGAGCAGCAGAGTAGAGACAGGTCTTGGTCCAACTCTGGTGTCCACACTCCTCACCACAGCACGGATCCCATTCACTGTGCAGAATGGAAAACTGACCATACCCTCTATAGAACACAGCCTTTACCTTTGTATGCCAGATGGTAGTGGGAGGCCCAGGTGCAAATGTTTTCTCATTTGACTCTAGAAAACCCTACTTTTCCTCTTTCAAGACTGATTTTTTCATTAAATTTGCATCATCAGCAACATTCCCACAAGGCCTCTGCTTTTCACTGGTGCTCAGTATTCTTGCCAATTCTCAAGCTTTTAAAAGGAAACCCTCAGGACTTTTCTGGTGGTCTAGTGCTTAAGAATCGGCTTGATCCCTGGTCTGGGAACTAAGATCCCACATGCTACAGAGCAACACACACCACAGCTACTGAGGCTCACATGCAGCAACTACAGAGCCCGAATGCCACAAGACAGGCATGAGAGAGTCTGTGCTCTGCAAACACCATATGCCTCAGCTAAGACCCGATGTAGCCAAATAAATAAAGCACTTTTAAATCCTCACAAGCCTTGGGGCTGCACAGAGATTCATCCAAAAGATAAAGAAGTCACAATTTGGAACAGAAACTGGTATTTTCATACCAATATACTAATATTCTCCAAGAAAAATCAGTTATGAAAGGAAAGGCTGGAGGTATACAACTAGATTGTCACCCATGCTTGTGGTTTAAAGAATATTTAACTCCTAGATACACATACCTATTTAGATCTTTTAAAGTTACTTTCTATAATGCAGAATATAGTGTCAAATTCTGAATAACATGCTACTAAAAATGCATTTTATATAAATAAAAGGAAACCTCCTATTGCTTTAGTAATATCAGAGGAGATTTCACTTGCTTTTTGCAGATTAAAACAAGTCTCCATCCCTGTGGGATCTTCTGAAGCTCACCTGAAATGAGATAGTGTCTTGTCATGTGCTCTGTAGAGTTTCTACAGATATATTTTCATTCAGTAAAATATGCTGTGGTTTAAACTGTGGCCCTGCCAAATTAACATACAGCCACATTGTGTTGTTCAAAATTCTCTCTCTTTTCATCTGTCTCTAGTGTGTTTCCTAAAGCTGCCCAGACACGTTATGGGCCCACTAGATAATAAATCCTCAAAACACCCCTGACAGGTAGATAGGAAAGAAAAGGAGACAGTGTTGCTCTCCCACACATTACTTATGAGCAGATGGAGACAAACAAGATTACCTGAAATTGACTGATGCTCTAAATGAGTTGGAAATGGAGGTAAGACTATAATTTAGTTATTTCCTGGTGTAGTACTCCCTCAATCCCTTTTTTCATTAAATATATTGTGAAGCTAAGTAATTTTATTTTGTTTTGTATTTTCTTTTATGTGAACAGTGTACCCTCAATGAGCTCCAGAAGGCTCATTGTAGATTGCATTAGCTTGATAGCCTCCATTTCTGGCTGGTAGTGCCAGGACCCTGGAATAACATGTGGCAGCAACTTCAAAGGATGAGGGTGGAATGTGCTTCATTCTCTGCACACACTAAACAAGTATTTTAACCAAATATCTCAGGCATATAAAATTTTTTTCCATATTTTATTTTATTATTATTATTTTTTTACTTTACAATATTTTATTGGTTTTGCCATACATCAACATGAATCTGCCACGGGTGTACACATGTTCCCAATCCTGAACCCCCCTCCCACCTCCCTCCCCATACTATCTCTCTGGGTCATCCCAGTACACCAGCCCTAAGCATCCTGTATCCTGCATCAAACCTAGACTGGCAATTCATTTCTTATATGATATCATACATGTTTCAATGCCATTCTCCCAAATCATCCCACCCTCTCCCTCTCCCACAGAGTCCAAAAGACTGTTCTATACGTCTGTGTCTCTTTTGCTGTCTCGCATACAGGGTTGTTGTTACCATCTTTCTAAATTCCATATATATGTGTTAGTATACTGTATTGGTATTTTTCTTTCTGGCTTACTTCACTCTGTAAAGTCGGCTCCAGTTTCATCCACCTCATTAGAACTGATTCAAATGTATTCTTTTTAATGGCTGAGTAATACTTTATTGTGTATATGTACCACGGCTTTCTTATCCATTCATATGCTGATGGACATCTAGGTTGCTTCCATGTCCTGGATACTATAAACAGTGCTGCGATGAACATTGGGATACATGTGTCTCTTTCAGTTCTGGTTTCCTCGGTGTGTGTGCCCAGCAGTGGGATTACTGGGTCATATGGCAGTTCTATTTCCAGTTTTTTAAGGAATCTCCACACTGTTCTCCATAGTAGCTGTACTAGTTTGCATTCCCACCAACAGTGTAAGAGGGTTCCCTTTTCTCCACACCCTCTCCAGCATTTATTGCTTGTAGACCTTTGGATCGCAGCCATTCTAACTGGCGTGAAATGGTACCTCATTGTGGTTTTGATTTGCATTTCTCTGATAATGAGTGATGTTGAGCATCTTTTCATGTGTTTGTTAGCCATCTGTATGTCTTCTTTGGAGAAATGTCTATTTAGTTCTTTGGCCCATTTTTTGATTGGGTCGTTTATTTTTCTGGAATTGAGCTGAAGGTGTTGCTTGTATATTTTTGAGATTAGTTGTTTGTCAGTTGCTTCATTTCCTATTATTTTATCCCATTCTGAAGGCTGTCTTTTCACCTTGCTTATAGTTTCCTTTGTTGTGCAGAAGCTTTTAATTTTAATTAGATCCCATTTGTTTATTTTTGCTTTTATTTCCAGTATTCTGGGAGGTGGGTCATAGAGGATCCTGCTGTGATTTATGTTGGAGAGTGTTTTGCCTATGTTCTCCTCTAGGAGTTTTATAGTTTCTGGTCTTATGTTTAGATATTTAATCAATTTTTGTAATATACCACATTAACAAATTGAAAAATAAAAGCCATATGATTATCTCAATAGATGCAGAGAAAGCCTTTGACAAAATTCAACATCCATTTATGATAAAAACTCTCCAGAAAGTAGGAATAGAAGGAACATACCTCAACATAATAAAAGCCATATATGACAAACCCACAGCAAACATTATCCTCAATGGTGAAAAATTCAAAGCATTTCCCCTAAAGTCAGGAACAAGACTAGGGTGCCCACTTTCACCACTACTGTTCAACATAGTTCTGGA
>SJYQ01003198.1:13773-32463 GCA_006410935.1 Redunca redunca
CAATATAGTGAAAATGAGTATACTACCCAAAGCAATCTATAGATTCAATGCAATCCCTATCAAGCTACCAGCAGTATTTTTCACAGAGCTAGAACAAATAATTTCACAATTTATATGGAAATGCAAAAAAAACTCAAATAACCAAAGCAATCTTGAGAAAGAAGAATGGAACTGGAGGAATCAACTTGCCTGACTTCAGGCTCTACTACAAAGCCACAGTCATCAAGACAGTATGGTACTGGCACAAAGACAGAAATATAGATCAATGGAACAAAATAGAACGCCCAGAGATAAACCCACACACAAATGGACATCTTATCTTTGACAAAGGAGGCAAGAATATACAATAGAGTAAAGACAATCTCTTTAACAAGTGGTGCTGGGAAAACTGGTCAACCACTTGTAAAAGAATGAAACTAGAACACTTTCTAACACCACACACAAAAATAAACTCAAAATGGGTTAAAGGCACGTAAAACTAAAGATGTTGTTCTATGAATACTCAAGTGCATGCCACCAAGTTTCCAAGTAGTACACTACAGATAAATGGAAGCCTGTTATGCTTTCTTCTTAATCCTGTTTTTTCTCCCCATGTTACAGGCAATTGTGATATTTAATTTTGTGTTTTTCATTCCTCTGAATCTATATTTGTATAACCATAAAAATATACAGTATTATTTTTCTTATTTTTATACCTCATGTATGTGTTTACTTCTGTAGCTTGCTTTCCCCCACCCCATTACTTTTCTATTTTTGAGATGTATCCACATCAATTGATATTAGTATATTCATTTTAAACCTTCATATTATATTTACTCTGACTTTAATTTACTTATACATTCTCTGAGGGTGAATACCTAGATGGCTTCTGATTTGATTATTTTTATACATGTTTCCATGGACACATGTACAAGATTATCTCTTGAGGTGTTTGCTCAGGAGTGGAATAGCTTAATTGACAAGTATCCACATCATCACCTTTACTAAGTTTGCTGTCCACCACTTTGTGCTCTCACCAGAAGTAATTCCCATTACTCCACATCCTTGTCAGCACTTGATCTTGTCAGACTTTTTGTCTTTGCCGATCATGTAATTTCTCTAATTGCATTTTCCTAATAGTGAGATTTGACATCTTTTCATACATCTGCTGGACATTTAGAATTTCTGTTCTGTGAAATGTCTACTCATTTCTTTTACTCAATTTTTAAACTGATCTATTTGCATTTTTCTTATTAACTTGTAGATATTCTTCCAATTTCTGATGACATGTTATTTGCTGCTTACATATATTGTGTGTACCCAATGTGTAGTCTGCCTTATCACTTTCTTTATGATGAATTTTGATGCACAGGAATTTTTATTTTTAATGTGACCTGATTTACCAAACCTCTTTCATTATGATCTGTAACTTATATAAGAAGTCATTACCTATCTCAAAATTATGGAGTTGAAGTGAAAAGAAAGTGTTAGTCACTCTTTGCAGTGTTCAATTCTTTGCAACCCCATGAATTGTAGCCCACTAGGCTCCTCTGTTCATGGAATTCTCCAGGGAAGAATACTGGAGTAGGTATTCTTTTCTCCAGGGGATCCTCCTGACCCGGTGATCAAACTGGAATCTCCTGCATTGCAGGTGGATTCTTTACCGTCTGAGCCACCATGGAAGCCCTTCCATATTCCCAAATCATGGTGTTACTTTTCCATATATTTTCTCTCAAACAGATCAAAACTTTGCTTTTTAAATTGAGGTCTCCAAGTCACTTGGAACTTTTGTCTACATGGTATGAGGGATCTGATTTTTTCACTTTGAATAAAATTATTATTAAGTTAAGTGAGGAGGTAAATAGCTTTACATACAGATGAAACAAGGACTCAGAGTCTGAAGAATTCTCGGGTTTGAAATGTGAGGCCAAGGATAGTTTGACAAAAATCTTTTAAACTTAGAGAGTTCAGAAATGGCAACATGTCACCTTCATGTGTGACTATGTCCCTTCAGGGCTGGGCCTCCTGCTAACAGCTTGTTGGATGTCACTGGATTCATGAGGTCTGTGCCATCATGCAGACATTCTTGTAACAAGGGCAAAACTATTGTCAATGAAAGCCATGTGTTGGTTCCTGCTGAAATTGCCTCCTTCCAGGTCTCCTTCTCAGCAGATACTCAAATTAAATTTCCAGGCAGTGAAGTAATGGAAAGTTACCACTTGGATTTGACCATAATGTGATTTAAAAAAGAAAAATTGGTGCTTCCCTATCTAACTAGCTGCCCTGGGTGAGCACACCCAGTATTCATCTGGTAGGGTGCTGATGAAAGGAAAATCTCTGAGCCTGGAGTCAGCCACCAGGAGTTCTGCTCTAGTTTGTTTTGGCTGCCATAACAAAGTAATGCCAGTGAAGTGACTTAACAGAAAGTTATTCTCTCTCAGTTCTGAAGGCTGGATGTCTGAGATGAATACCTGGGCGATGTTGGTTCTTTCTGGGGACTATGAGGTGTTCCACGACTCTCTCCTAACTGGCAAATTTGGTGTTCCTTGTCTGACAGATACATCACACCGGTCTCTGCCTTTGTGTTCACGTGGCATTCTCCCTGTGTCTCTGTATCCAAGTTTCTCCTTTTTATAAGGATACCAGTTACAGTGGGCTTCCCTGGTGGATCAGATGGTAAAGAATCCACCTGCCATGCAGGAGACCCAGATTCGATCCCTGGGTCAGGAAGAACCCCTGGAGAAGGGAACAGCTACCCACTCTAGTATTCTTGCCTGGAGAAGTCCATGGACAGAGAAGCCTGGCGGGCTATAGTCCATGGGGTTGCAAATATTATCCAGTATGACATTTTCTTAATATAGTTAATTATGTCTGCAATGATGCTATCTCCAAATAAAGTCACATTTTGAGGTACTAAGGATGAGGACTAAGGTGTACTGAGGGTGAATTGGGGTTGGGGGTATACAACTCAATGCCTAATAGGTTCTTACAAGGTTTCTACCCTAACCCTTTATAAAATTTCAATAATTTCTCCAACCTTTAATTAGAGAAACAGTTTAATATTTTGCTATTATATCAATATGAAAATATGTTCCTTTCTTGAGTATTTTCCCAAAAATTTATTCAAAACATCTATGAAAATTAAGGTAAGAACTAGAGCCTCAAAGTCAGTGAATCTCCAGGTTTTTCCCTCTGTCTTCCCTCCTTTCTCCTTCCACAGACAACAAGCACCCACTGTGTGTTAGACACTGCAAGTTGCTGGGGGTGTCAGGATGAATGTGTGAGATTTGGCCTCTGCTTTCTGAGTCCTGCCCTAAAGGGATAGTGCTGAATCTCCAGGCACTTATAATTCAATAGGAGAGATGTATCCAGAGCAGGGAGGTTCACGGTTCTGTGGGAGAACAGTCAGGTGTTCACAGAGGCACCCGCCCAGCCTGGGATGTCAGGGAACTGAGCCAGCGCTAGGATGAGGAAGCCAGGTGCCCAGACCACACCATTTAAGGAGGCACTCACACCTGGATGCCAACCCTGCATTCCAGCCCTGAGCATGAACACCTCCTGAAATGATGTGTCCTAGATGTCTCCCTGGTCTCACACTAGTTCTGGCCCTTGCAGGGAAGGCTAACTTAAGGAGGAGACAGCCAAACTGAAACTAGGAGATGATAGAAAGATGAATGGCAGTTAGCCAGGCAAAAATGGAAAGAAGAACACTCCAGATAGAAGGACCAACAAAGGTCCACAGACAAGGTGGACATGACACAGCTGGGGGCTGAAAGAGAACCGGCATCAGGGAAGCCAAATGGGAATGTTTAGGTGACTCTCATGAGTCATCTGAACTCATCAAGTTCAGGGAAACTAGGGTCCCGGCAGAGCCACTGGTATGTCTCCAAATGCATCCATTATCCCCCAGACAGCCTGGTGTGCTTCACTCAGCTTTGGGCTGCAGGATTGGTGTTTCTGCTCCAGCCTCATGTTGTCCCATTGTGAATTCTGCTAATCTAGGAGTTGGGAGCCACACTGAATTCATTTTTCTTCTCTGACCTACCAGTACTTGGCTAATTTCCTTAACCACAGCTTATTGGCTTGAATCAATCAATTGACGGGAAAAGACCCCAGGTTTATCACCTGTTTCTAGATTCTTCTGCATCTGGGGTCATGATATGAAATATATTAACATGTTTAAACTTATTGTGTAATTGATTTACTAGAGTATACCATTAAAAATATTTTTATTCTTTTCTTTCTGTGAATTTACTGCTTTGCACAGACTGAGGCTTTCCCCTGGAGATTTCCAGGATGTAGAGCTCCTCAGGAGACATGCCAACAGCTCTGGAAGGTTAAAGAGAGACCAGAAGCTCAGTGTTCAAGCCTGATTTATGGCATCCTCGTGGAAATGCCCACTGTTCTGAGTGTCAGGTGCAGCCGGACCTATTCTCCTAACCTGCCCCCCAAAAGAGATGGGTAGCATCATCCAGTGAATCAGGACCAATTTAGAGCCAAAATCCACATATCTTTCTGACCTGCTTTAAATGAGTAAGTTAGGAGTATCTGTCTAGCTTGCAGATGATGTTAAGCTTAAAATATTTTCATTTTTGTTTAATGATTTTAGTACAGTTATTTCTTTAAACAAAAATGACTGTTAATAGCTATTACAGAGTCTCATCTGTAATTCATCTTGCTTCCAAATGTTCACAAACTTTTCAAAAATAACAGATTTATTTAGATATAATTCACATACCATACAGTTCACCCAATTAAAGTATACAATTTGATGGGTTTTAGTATGCAACCATCACCACAAGCAATTTTACATTTTCATTCCATTAACAGTCTCTCCCCAGACTGTACAGTTTTACATACTCACCAGCAGTGTGTGAGGATCCAATTTTTCCACACCCTTATCAACACTGTTACTATCTTTTTAAGAAGCATTGTTGTTATAGCCACCATCCTAATGGATGTAAACTGGTGTCTCGTTGTAATTTTGATTTGTGTTGTCTTGATGACTAATGATGAACATCTCTTTATGTATGCATCTTCTTCAGAGAAGTAACTATTCAGATGTTTTGCTCATTTTTAAATTGGGTTATTATCTTTTATTACTATTGTAGGAGTTCTTTATATATTCTGGATTCAAGTCCCTCATCAGAAATATGATTTGTAAAAATTTTTCACAAACTATATTTTTCACCATCCATTTCTTTTTGTATGTCCTAAATAATATTTTTGAAGATGGGAACTTCCCTGATAGCTCAGACAGTAAAGAATCCACTGGCAATGTGGGAGACCCGGATTCAGTCCCTGAATCAGGAAGATCCTCTGGTGAAAGGAATGGCAACCCACCCCAGTGTGCTCGCCTGAAGAATTCCATGGACAGAGGAGCCTGGCAGACTACAGTCATGGGTTGCAAAGAGTCGGACATAACTGAGCAACTAACACTTTCACTTTCAAATAATTTTGAAGATGAATGGTCAATCAAACTTTAAATAGCACCATTCAGCCACTAAAAGTGATATTATACCATTCATTGCCACATGTTCTAAAACATTATGATCTTTTTAAAAAAATGCATAGAGAATCACCTGGAATATATATATCAAAGTGTATAGCAGTCATCTTTAGATGTTGTGATTACATTGATATATTTTAATTTTTAATATCTCTTCTTTTAATGATGAATATATATATTGCTCTTATAAAAAATTATTCTCAATTTTTTTAAAGCCCAGTTGTATAAGAAAATGCCTGCCTCACTTGCAGGCATGAGTTTGACTGATTCTACCCATTATTTGGGTGGAATTTTATGCAGGTGGGAACAAGCTGAGCCCACACCTGAGCCCATTTCAACATGAGAACAACCTGAAACTGTGCCTCTCAGTTCCAAAGAGACCACAGGCTGGGAGGGAAAGAGTAAAGGGTATGATTGATTAGGTGTAGGCATTTCATATCAACCTGTATGGCTGGCTTCAGTTTTAAAGCACTTTCAGACATCTTCTTTGATTCTGACAGCAACCCTATTGGACTCCAGTGTTGAGACGATGAACCAAGTTTCAAAGCATTTTGTACTTGCCCAGGGTTGTGTATCCTAGTTAGTAAGGATGCTAAAACTACTGTTTGGGTTTTCTACTTCTGTTGCAGTATTTGTAATTGATTGCCCTGCCTCTCACACTGTATTCTTTTCTAGAAAATTCTGAGTCAGGTGTATCTGAAGGATGACATTTTGATACCGGAAAGGATACTGCTGTGTTAACTTGGAGTGCTCTGCATGCTTCAGCTAAGATGGTTGCTAGATGGCTTCACAAACCCCCAAATACTTTTCTTTTGTCTTCTATCTCAGGAAAGGAAGAATTTTTGATATATGAATTAACATATGCTTTGTTTCATGTGCTTTTCTATTTTTACCTCATTTATAAGCTTGATTGCTAAGCTGTGAATATTGCTTTCTTTTAAAGTTGTTGCCTAGTTGAAATCATCTTGGCATTTGTATTGGCTTTATTACTCTTCTATGACTTTTACAGGCAACTTTGGAAACAAAGGACCTCTTCTTTACTTCCTTGGCACACTCTTCATCATTTATGAAGACAAGAAAGGAAATTGAATTTTTTTTCCTTTGATGAAATATCTATGGCATTGTCTGAGTTCTCTAGACTAAATTAAGTCAAAAAAAATCAGAAGTCATTTTAAAAGTTTGTGACTTTTTCTAAATTCTAGACAAAAAGTTGGTGTACTAACTTTTTCTGTAAAGACCCAGACAGTAAATGTTTTTGCCTTTGTAGGCCATATAGTGTTGTTGCAACTATTCAACTCTGCCACTGTAATAGTGCAAAAGCAGCTGTAGATAATAAGTAAACAAGTGGACCTGACTATGTCAATAAAACTTTATTTACAAAAGTAGTCAGTGAATAGATTTGGTCTATAGACCACAGTTTACCGACTCCTGTTTTCAATTACTTAATCTTTGTCGACCAGGAATTTAATTGTTTGGCTAAGTGATTTGTTACCAGCTATATGTTTCAAAACCTCTTTCTATCAACTCAAAAAACTAAAATATGATATGTACAAAGTGTCACCACCAACTCAATGGATGTAAGTTTGAGCAAATTCTGAGAGATGGTGAAAGACAGGGAAGCCTGGCGTACTGCAGTCCATGGGGTTGCAAAGAGTCGGACCTGACTGTACTCTGGCCACCTCATGCGAAGAGTTGACTCATTGGAAAAGACTCTGATGCTGGGAGGGATTGGGGGCAGGAGGAGAAGGGGACAACAGAGGATGAGATGGATGGATGGCATCACCGACTCGATGGATATGAGTTTGAGTGAACTCCGGGAAATGGTGATGAACAGGGAGGCCTGGTGTGCTGCGATTCATGGGGTCACAGAGTCGGACACGACTGAGAAACTGAACTGAATTGAACTGAACTGAACTGAACAACTTAACAACAACAAAGCTACTTAGTATCCACTACATTCTAAGCTCATTAAGAGAGTCAGAAGATGAGTTCAGCATTACTAGATCATCTATTAATCTCTTCCTTTCCAAGCTTAGAGTCCCTGCAAGTTACAACCTACGTGCTTCTTGGTCCAGGAACATATCCCTGACCTCCTCAGGTGTTGTCAGCCTCTTTACAATTATAGAAGGTATCCCAGTTCATAAGCTATTTAATGAATATTTTATTTCACGAGATCATCTGAAACACAGATCTGAAAAGTAACTCTATCAGTCATTTTCCTTGAAATTTACTGGAGGGCAAACTAGTTGTGAAAAGTATTCAATGAGTATGTTGATCTAGAAAAAAAATAAAGGCTGGCAGTTATTTCTCCAGAAATAAAAAATTAGGTTAATAAAGGAGCAGCAGAAAATTTCAATCTGGGGGTCTGAAACCATGGTGAACGATATGCAAGACTCCACCTGGCCAGGGAAGGAAAATGCTTTTATAGAAGAAGAAAGAATTTGAGAGAGCCAGAGTACACAAAGAGTCCATGACTTTTCACTGGCTAAGTTCTTACCAGGAATGAAGAGTCTTTCTTCTTCCTGTTGGGCTCTGCTGTCCTCCCAGGGCAGGAAAATCTCCGATTCTGGGCTCCTGACTCTATTTAACTGAGGTTTCTGTTTATTAAATTTTTTTATAATTGAGTCAAGAACAAAACCCATTTTTATGGTCTCTTAGTCATTTTCTCACATTTCATCTCAGTTTTTAGGTAATTATAGAAATTGTAAGGCCTTTTGGTAGTAAAGATTCTGGGGTGGAGGCAACATAGGAAGGATCGATTTCTTTTATTATGAGTTTTGTACCTAAAAATTTTCCATTAAAAAAAAGTTTCTAATAATTTTCATGGGTGTTTCAGAAAAGATTGTTTCTTTATTGTCTGTTTGGAGAAGGAAATGGCAACCCACTCCAGTATTCTTGCCTGGAGAATCCCAGGGACGGGGGAGCCTGGTGGGCTGCAGTCTATGGGGTCGCATGGAGTCGGAAATGACCGAAGCGACTTAGCAGCAGTAGCAGTTGGTAAACACTATATAGAAATATATTTTTTAATATGAGAGACCCTTACCCTAAGAAGCTACAAGATTATTTTCCTACTACCACCTTGAAATTAACATTTTTCTCATGTAAAAGTAATATATTTTTATAGAAGAAAATTTGGGAAATTTATAAAGTATAAATAAGAGTAAAATAATTCACAACTCCTTGGAAATAACTATTGCTAACATTTTAGTGACATTTAGATAGCTCTTTATGCATATGTTTACATGTAGATTAGATGCAAAATTTTCACATGCGTAAGATTATGGCTTAGCTGGTAAAGAATCCATCTGCAATGCAGGAGACCTAGGTTCAATACTGGGATAGGAAGATCCCCTGGAGAAGAGAAAGGCTACCCACTCCAGTGTTCTGGCCTGGAGAATTCCAAGGACTGTATAGACAATGGAGTCGCAGAGAGTCAGACACAACTGAGTGACTTTCACTTTCTTCAAGATTGAAAACCAATACAGTATTGTAAAGTAAAGTAAAGTAAAAAAAAAAAAAATGATTATATAAAATGTTTTGTAATTTGCCTTTTTGCTGAATAATATATAGTGGATATACGTCTATGATGATAAATATAGATCAAAATTAACTTTAATGGCTACATAGCATTCCACAATGTAGATGTATTTACTATAACCCACTTAATAATCATCTACTGAGGTATTTTAAGTGCTTTATACTTTTTCACTATTACAAAGAATGCTTCAGTAAACATTCTTATATATAGTTCTTGTGCCAGAGTATTTCTCAAGATAAACTACTTAAAGTGCAATTAGCAGAAATATGTATACATATATATGTGTAATTCTGATATAGAAAAGCTTGTACCCAAATTACATTCTTCCCAACAGTTAATGAGAGTGCTTTACACCCTCATCAAACTGGGAAATTTCTATAATTTCTCAGTGGATTAGTTATCAGCATCTTAGTGTGCTTTCTGATTACTATTGTTTTAATATTTTCTATTTTTTAAACCAACACCTCCACAGCGCTTACTATGTATCAGAGACTATTCTAGATGTTCTTTTTATTAATATCGACCCCTTTCATTTAATCTTCATAGCAATGTAGTGAAGTGGGCACTGTTATTATCGTTAACTTGTTGTTGAGTCGCTAAGTCATGTCCAGCTCTTTGCAACTCCATGGACTGTAGCACACCAGGCTTCTCTGTCCCTCACTGTTTTCTGGAGTTTGCTCATACTCGTGTCCATTGAGTTGGTGATGCCATCCAACCATCTCATCCTCTGTCACCCCCTTCTCCTGCCCTCGATCTTTCCCAGTGAAGGTCTTTTCCAATGAGTTGGCTATTCACATCAGATAACCAAAGTATTGGAGCTTCAGCTTCAGCAGCAGTCCTTTCAGTGAATTTTCAGGGTTGATTTCCTTTAGGACTGACTGGTTTGATTTCCTTGCTGTCCAAAGAACTCTCAAGAGTCTTCTCCAACACCAGTTTGAAAGTATCAATTTTTTCCAGCTCTGAGCCTTCTTTATGGTTCAACTCTCACATCCGTACATGACTACTGGAAAAACCATAGCTTTGACTATATGGACCTTTGTTGGCAAAGTGATGTCTCCGCTTTTGAACACATTATCTAGGTTTGTCATAGGTTTTCTTTTAACATAGCTTTTTCTTTTCTTTTTAAGATACCTTTTGTTAATTTACAGATGAGAAACTGTCGAGTAACTTGAAGGTCCTACACCTAGCAAGTGATAGAGCCAGGATTTCAATCTTCCTGATTATCCCAATGTCTCTCCTCTTAACCACTATGGCCTGCTGCCCCTTGGAGGAAAAAAAGGCTTAGCTGCCTAGGAAATGAACCTGGGGAACAGGAGTCAGAAAGTCAAATCCATCTTTTATTTTCAGTATCTCCCATTTTAATTATTTAAAAAATAATCCCTTTGTTTTTTAGGGTATATCAAGGTCAGAAGAAATCAAAAGAAGCTCTGTCCCACTACCAAGAGGCTTTAGAATATACTGAGATCAGTAGAGGTGAAAAAAGTCCTGAGTGTGTACCAATACTGAGGGAACTGGCAGCGGCAGAGCAAGCCCTGGGATTTCATGATGCATCCATCAACAACCTTTTACAGGTAAGCAATGTCCTGGCCACCAAAGCTGTTCTGATCCACTGCTTCTCACAGATAAAAGTGGAATAGCAGCTCTGAGAATGTCTGGCTTAGTTATGTGCTCTAGATACATACAACACCGCCTGGAGCAAAAGTTCAACAACATCTTCACATAGGTGCCCATGTGGGCGAGCACGGGATTACCGGTCGCCTGTTACCTGTGCCTGCTCCGCAAACAACCCAAGACTCCCTGAAGGTGGCTTTCTCACGGCAGGTGCATAATTTAAGTCTTGTTTCACAGACAAAGTTTCTTTCTACTTTAAAGCTTATCTATGAGGTACCACTTCACACCAGTTAGAATGGCTGCGATCCAGAAGTCTGCAAGCAATAAATGCTGGAGAGGGTGTGGAGAAAAGGGAACCCTTTTACATTGTTGGTGGGAATGCAAACTAATACAGCCACTATGGAGAACAGTGTGGAGATTCCTTAAAAAATTGCAAATAGAATTGCCTTATGACCCAGCAATCCCGCTTGGCATACACACCAAGGAAACCAGAATAGAAAGAGACACATGTACCCCAATGTTCATCGCAGCACTGTTTATAATAGCCAGAACATGGAAACAACCTAGATGTCCATCAGCAGATGAATGGATAAGAAAGCTGTGGTACATATACACAATGGAGTATTACTCAGCCATTAAAAAAAATACATTTGAATCAGTTCTAAGGAGATGGATGGAACTGGAGCCGATTATACAGAGTGAAGTAAGCCAGAAAGAAAAACACCAATACAGTATACTAACGCATATATATGGAATTTAGAAAGATGGGGATGATGACCCTGTATGCGAGACAACAAAAGAGACTCAGATCTATAGAGTGAACTGTTGGACTCTGGGGGAGAGAGGGAGGGAGAGGGTGGGATGAGAAGGGAGAATGGCATTGAAACATGTATACTATCAAGCAAGAAACGAATCGCCAGTTGATGTCAGATGCAGAATGCAGGATGCTTGGGACTGGTGCAAGGAGAGGACCCAGAGGGATGGCATGGGGTGGGAGGTGGGAGGGGATTCATGTTTGGGAACGCTTGTACACTCGTGGTGAATTCATGTCAATGTTTGGCAAAACCAATACAGTATTGTAAAGTAAACTAAAGTTAAAATAAAAATTTTAAAAGTAAAAAAAAAAAAAAAAAATTATGTGACCAAACGTATTAGGTTATTTTCTACCACATTCTGTGACCTTTACCAGAAGTTACTTAGAACTGTCATCTGGTAGCTGCTGTTCCACGTTATCATTAAAAGATTCCTCTGTGAGTGTGTCAGTCAGGGTTCTCCAAAACAGAACCAGTTGGATATATACATAGAGAAAGAGAAGGATTTATTTAGGGAATTGGCTCACACAGTTGTGGGGGCTGACAAGTCTGAAATCCACAGGGTAGGTGGGCCAGCTGAAAACACAAGCAGAGTCTCTACGTCATTACACTCCCCCTTCTTTACTGGAACCTCAGCCTTTTGCTCTGTATGAGGCCTACTCACATTGTTGAAGGTAATCCCCTTTATTCAAAGTCTACTGATCATAAATGTTAATCACAACTACAAAGTACATTCAAAGCAACATATAAACTATTATTTGACCTAACAATGAGGCACTAGTATTTGACCTAGCAACTGGACACCACCGCCTAGCCAAGCTGACACATAAAACTAACCATCATGTCAGTTTGATGTTTTTATATGGTATCATCTGCTAAAAGCACCTTTTAAATTGTTTTCTGAGAATTTTTCCCTATTAAAGTTATAAAATATAGACTAACTCATTTTTTATTGCAACTGAGATATAATGATACAGTATTGAGAGTTCTTTATTGCTATTTCTTTAAAAATTTGTAAACCCTGGGATTTCTTTGGAAGGAATGACACTAAAGCTGAAACTCCAGTACTTTGGCCACCTCATGAGAAGAGTTAACTCATTGGAAAAGACTTTGATGCTAGGAGGGATTGGGGCCAGGAGGAGAAGGGGACGACCAAGGATGAGATGGCTGGATGGCATCACTGACTCGATGGATGCAAGTCTGAGTGAAGTCCGGGAGTTGGTGATGGACAGGGAGGCCTGGCGTGCTGCGATTCATGAGGTCACAAAGAGTCAAACACGACTGAGTGACTGAACTGAACTGAACTGATTTAGACTCCTATGCACAGTTTATTAGAGTGTGCCATTCTCTCACTTTCTCTGGGTGCTGCTGCTACTGCTAAGTCGCTTCAGTCGTGTCCGACTCTGTGCAACCCCATAGACGGCAGCCCACCAGGCTCCCCCGTCCCTGGGATTCTCCAGGCAAGAATACTGGAGTGGGTTGCCATTTCCTTCTGGGTCATCTTCCTTAAATACTAACACCTATCCTATGATTTTTTATTATTATTATCATTTTATGGATGCTTCCCTGGTGGCTCAGAGGTTAAAGCATCTGCCTCCAATGTGGGAAACCCGGGTTCGATCCCTGGGTCAGGAAGATGCCCTGGAGAAGGAAATGGCAACCCAGTCCAGTATTCTTGCCTGGAGAATCCCAAGGACAGAGGAGCTTGGTAAGCTACAGTTCACGGGGTCACAAAGAGTCGGACAAGACTGAGTGACTTCACTTTCACTTTCAGTTTCAGTCAAGAATTAGGATGGTTGAGTGATATGCCCAGGAGTACACAGTCAACAAATGGCATAGCCCAGATTTAAATGCACTGTTTTTTGAAAGGTAATTCTGGCTGGTATGTAGAGAGTAGACTGGGGAGGGTGTGCCTGGAGTGGAGGTAGACTGAAGTACTGAAGGCTGAAGATGGAGGTGGCTTAAACCAGGATGATGTTAGTAAGGATGAAGGATTTGGGTATGACAAAGATTTAGGAGGCAGAATTTATGAGATATAGAAATTGAAAGGATACAAGACAAAGAAGGAAGGGGAAGAGTCGAAGATGACTCCTGGGTTTCTGGTCTGGACCCCTGAGAAGATGTGTGTGCCATTTACAGTGGGGGAGCAGGGGTGACTGAGGGATGACGAGATGAGCTCAGGTTTTGATGGTGAGTCTGAGATGCCCTAAGGCATCCAAGCAGCAGCGACAGCTAGATAGTTATATAATCAGGACTAGAGTTGAGAAAATAGGTTAAAAAGTCCTCCCCTTGTACACAGTAATTGCCTTGGGAGAGGGTGAGATCACCCAGGGAGGCTTTATGGGGTGAGAAGGAGAAACGACAGATGACAGAGACTTGAGGAACTTTGGTATTCGTTGGTTGTATAAAGAAGGATAAATCGGTAAAGGAAAAAAAGAAAAATTTGCCAGAAAAACAGGAAGAAAAGTAAAGAAGAAAGAGATATCCTCTTCCTTTTGATACCTTTTTTTGTTCTGGAGGACCTGGAGTTGTTGGGAGGAAAATGAGTTAATATTTGTGAAGTGTCGAGCGCAGTGCCTGCTAGTGCAATATATGAATTTTTGGAAAGTTCTCTCTCTCCTTTTCTTGTTTTTCTTTTTCTTTTATGGATGACCTAGTTGAGGGAAGCCCTGGGGCACTAATGAGGACAGAATCCAGATTGTACTGTGAGTGAGGTATGAGGAAGCAAAGGTAATAAATGCAGATGCCTGCCTCAAAAAGTACCAAGAGGCAGGGAAGACTGACCCAGGCAGGGGGCAGAGTACATGGAAAGTTCTGAAGGTAAGACAAGATTTGACACATTTTGGGGAACTGCGAGGAGTTCCTCATCCCTGGGCAATGGATGTGGAAAGTCATGGTAAGGAATTCGAGCTTCACCCTAAGGGCAGTTACGAAGGGCAGTTAAGGGTTTTCAAGCAGGGAGAGGGACATCATGAGATTATCATCTAGAAGGGTTGCTGTGCAGCATGGAGAATGGGCTGGACGGCAGAGAGATAAGCAGGGAGGTGGCTCAGGAGATGGCTGCAGCAGACCAGGTAGGGACGGTGACAACCCGGACTCAGGGGGTGTCGTGAGAATGGAGCAACATGGACTGAGCTGATACAGATGTACAGAGAGTAAAAATGACAGGCCTGGGAGATGCACAGATGTGGGGTGGTGAAAGAGATGGAGGGGCCCAGCTTTAGACCAACTTTCTGTCTGTGGCTGGTCGGGACGTTTACTACGCAAAAGAACACTGGTAGATTTGCAATTTTTTGTTAGTATCAATAATTCTGAACATTCTTATAAAAAACTTTTTTCTTTCTTTAAGTTATTTGCGGATATAAATTGCCAGAAGTTAAACTGCTGGTAGGTAAAGCATGAATATTTTATACTTCTTGATTTTTATTGACATTCTGCCAAAGGGTTCTGATTTACCAGGCCACCAGAAATTAGCTTTTCTTTGCTCTTAATTGAACTACTTTTATACAACTTTGTCAACTTTTTTAATACTATTTTACATAGCATTCAGAAAACTAAGATCATGGCATCTGGTCTTCTTGGCAAATAGGTGGGGAAACAATGGAAACAGAGAGAGACTTTCTTTATTTGGGCTCCAAAATCACTGAAGTTGGTGACTGCAGCCATGAAATTAAAAGATGCTTGCTCCTTGGAAGAAAATCTATGACCAACCTAGACAGCATATTAAAAAGCAGAGACACTACTTTGCCAACAAAAGTCTGTCTAGTCAAAGCTATGGTTTTTCCAGTAGCTGTGTATGGATGTGAGAGCTGGACTGTAAAAAAAGCTGAGCACCAAAGAACTGATGCTTTTGAATTGTGTTGGAGAAGACTCTTGAAAGTCCCTTAAACTGCAAGGATCCAACCAGTCGTGACATCCTAAAGGAAATCAGTCCTGAATATTCATTGGAATGACTGATGCTGTAGCTGAAATTCCAATACTTTGGCCACCAGATGCGAAGCACTGACTCATTAGAAAAGACCCTGATGCTGGGAAAGACTGAAGGCAGGAGGAGAAGGAGATGACTGAGGATGACATCTCATCCTCAGTTGGATGGCATCACCAACTCAATGGACATAAGTTTGAGCAAGTTTTGGGAGTTGGTGATGGACAGGGGAGCCTGGTGTGCTGCAGTCCATGGGGTCACAAAGAGTTGGACACGACTGAGTGACTGAACTCCCATTTTACAAATTTTATTAATTTAAATTTTTTCCAAGTCCGTATACCCTCAATGCTTCCTGACCAGACTCTCCCTCAAAGATCTGCTGAGGACAGACCTGCCATTAAAGTTTCAGCACTGTCTTTGCTGCACCAGTTCCTAAAGTTCAAAGCAAGAAATCAAGATATATTCAGAGTATTCCTGCAAGGGCCATCACCGTTTACAAAATTCACTAGAATAAAAAATGGCTTCTAAGACCCAGTAGTATGCATTGCAAAGATTTGAGCTTGGTTTACACATTTCCCAAACTTTGTTTCATAGGATACTAGAATCTCATGAGAGTTCACAGGTCTATCCAGAAAAGGTGAATTCAGGAATATTAAGATCGGTATGCGCCATATTCTGTTTTGTCAGTTAGCCCAATACTGTCCTTCTTAGCAATTTTTTCCTGCTCCAGTAAAAATACAGTTCACGATCAAGTACTGCGCTTAGTTGTCAAGTACTTTGGTCTTCTGTAATCTAAACAATTTCTCAGCTTGTCATTGTCTCTTAATGACAATGAAATTTTTGAAGAATACAGGCCAGACTGTGCCTTAGTTTGGGTTTATCTGATGCTTCCTCCTGGTTAGATTCTGACAGGGCAAGCCCAGCCAGAATGCTACAAAAGGACATTATATTTTCTTGGGGTATTGTATCTGGAGGCACATGAAATCCATCTGTCCTTCACTGGTGACTTTAATTTATCTGCCAGTGATGTGTGTGCTACTTCACTGTATAATAACGATTTTTCTGTTTGCAGCCAATAACCATTCTGCAAAGAGACGTGTTAAAGACTATGTAAATATTTTACTCCTCTTTGAAATGTCTCTCCAAGTTTAGCATCCATTGATGAGTCTTTTGCAAGCTAGTCTTTACCATGATGATTGCAAATCAGTGATTTTTCCATCTGTCCTTCTGTGTACATTTAACAGTTGAAATGTCTCTCCCTCTTCTCACCAAGTTGTCTATTTGTTGTGTGCATATTTGCTTTTTTCACCTAACAATACATCCTGAAAATCACTTTATAATTCATTTAAATCTTCTTTATTTGTTATATAGATGGATAATATTTTATGTACACAATATAGTTTTTTAAATAGTTTATGTTTTGGCATTTAAGTTGTTTTTGTTTAGTAGCTAAGTCATGTCTGACTGTCTGCAGCCCCATGGACTGCAGCACACCAGACTTCCCTGTCCTTCACTTTTGCTCAAACTCATGTTTATTGAGTCGGTGATGCCATCCAACCATTTCATTCTCTGCTGTTCCCTTCTCCTCCCACCTTCAATATTTCCCAGCATCAGGGTCTTTTCTAATGAGTCAGCTCTTTGCATCAGGTAGCCAAAGTACTGAAGCTTCAGCTTCAGCATCAGTCCTTCCACTGTGAATGTTCAGGGTTGATTTCCCTTAGGATTGACTGGTTTTTATCTCCCTGCTGTCCAAGGGACTCTCAACAGTCTTCTCCAGCACCACAATTTGAAAGCATCAGTTCTTCAGTGCTGAGCCTTTTTTATGGTCCAGCTGTCACATCCATACATGACTACTGGCATTACATTAGGTTCCAATATTTTGCAAATAAAAATAATGTTGTAACGAATAACCTTACACATATGTATTTTTGTAATGTTGGAGGTGTATCTTCAGAGTAAATTCCTAGAAAAGGGACAGCGAGGTCAAAGGGAGCATATGTTGGTGGTTTTGTAGGATATACCAGTTGCCTTTCATTGGGCTTCTACCGTTCTATTTCCATCAGCAGTGTGTAGGAGTGCCCACAGCCCCTTTCAAAAGAATGAATGCATCATCAAGCTTTTGAATTAGTTCCCATCTGATAGTTGAGAAGTGGTATCTCAGTGTAGTTTTAATCCATACTTCTCTTATTTAAAATGGAATTGAGTAATTTTTCATATATTTAACAGACTTCAGTATATTTTTGTGCAATTCCTTTTTTGTGAATTATTCATATTATTCGCCCACTATTTAACAGAATTTTTATCTAGCTTGCCTTAACAGTTAAAATTCTTTATAAATTACACTATGTGCCATAAATTTTTTCACCCAATTCATCATTTGTGTTTTAATTTTTGTTCATTTCATTGAGATAATTTACATGTTATAAAACTTACCCTTTTAAAGTATACAATTTAGTGGTTTTATTGAGCTCACAAAGTTGTACAACTGTTACTACTATCTAATTCCAGACATTCTTCACCACCTTAAAAGAAACCTTGTGCCCATTGGGAGTCATTCCTATTCCCTCCTCTTCCTACCCTCTGGCAACCAAAATCTAATCTCTGTCTCTGTGGATTTGCCTATTATGGACAGTTCATATAATCATATAATATGTGGCCTTTTGTCTTTGACTTCTGTTATTTAGCATAATTTTTACAAGGTTCATTTGTGTTTAGCTTGTATCAGTACTTCATTTCCTATTTATGACTGAATAGTACTCCTTTTGTTTATATTCATCAGTTGACTGACATTTGGGTTGTTTCCACTTTATGGTTATTATGAATAATGTTGCTATTAACATTCATATATAAAGTTTTCAAGGATGTATATTTTCAGATCTCTTGTGTATAACTCTAGGAGTGGAATTTTTGGATCATGTAGTAACTCAGTTCAGTTCAGTTCAATTCAGTCGCTCAGCTGTGTCCGACTCTTTGCGACCCCATGAATCGCAGCACGCCAGGCCTCCCTGTCCATCACCAGCTCCCGGAGTTCACTCAGACTAACGTCCATCGTGTCCGTGATGCCATCCAGCCATCTCATCCTGGGTCGTCCCCTTCTCCTCCTGCCCCCAACCCCTCCCAGCATCAGAGTCTTTTCCAATGAATCAACTCTTCGCATCAGGTGTCCAAAGTACTGGAGTTTCAGCTTCAGCATCATTCCTTCCAAAGAAATCCCAGGATTGATCTCCTTCAGAATGGACTGGTTGGATCTCCTTGCATACCAAGGGACTCTCAAGAGTCTTCTCCAACACCACAGTTCAAAAGCATCAGTTCTTCG
>SJYQ01003199.1:0-64539 GCA_006410935.1 Redunca redunca
CACCAGGCCTCCCGGTCCATCACCAACTCCCGGAGTTCACTCAGACTCACATCCATCAAGTCGATGATGGCATCCAGCCATCTCGTCCTCTGTCATCCCCTTCTCCTCCTGCCCCCAATCCCTCCCAGCATCAGGGTCTTTTCCAATGAATCAACTCTTTGCATGAGGTGGCCAAAGGATTGGAGTTTCAGCCTCAGCATCAGTCCTTCCAATGAACACCCAGGACTGATCTCCTTTAGGATGGACTGGTTGGATCTCCTTGCAGTCCAAGGGNTGGACTGGTTGGATCTCCTTGCAGTCCAAGGGACTCTCAAGAGTCTTCTCCAACACCACAGTTCAAAAGCATCAATTCTTCTGTGCTTAGCCTTCTTCACAGTCCAACTCTCACATCCATACATGACCACTGGAAAAACCATAGTCTTGACTAGATGAACCTTTGCTGGCAAAGTAATATCTCTGCTTTTCAATATGCTATCTAGGTTGGTCATAACTTTTCCTTCCAAGGAGTAAGTGTCTTTTAATCTCATGGCTGCAGTCACCATCTGCAGTGATTTTGGAGCCCAGAAAAATAAAGTCTGACACTGTTTCTACTGTTTCCCTATCTATTTCCCATGAAGTGATGGAACCAGATGCCATGATCTTTGTTTTCTGAATGTTGAGTTTTAAGCCAACTTTTCCACTCTCCTCTTTCACTTTCATCAAGAGGCTTTTTAGTTCCTCTTCACTCAAGGAACTCCAAATCCTACCATTCAGAAATAATCATGATGGATGTCAGGGTTTGAGAGTGATAATCACCTTTCTACTTCCTTTTTTACCAATTAAGAATCAATTGGGCAGTAGACCTAACATCAACTACAGGAGTATAAAAGTAGCATCTTGGAATTTATATGGAAACATTTGGAGTTGGGGCTGGAAAACTTAGTTTATGGACAGATTCAGGCTTCTCGCTACTTTGCTTCAAGTCAGAGTGACAAGCTGTGTGTCCCTGCAGGGGCAAACACACTAACCTTGGCTCCCGCAGGAGCAAAGAATGTGTCTGTCCTGAGGACTATTCACAGAGGAGAGGAAGAGATCGGGCAAGCTTGCTAGGTTTCTTTCTCAACCTTACTGATTTGGTAAGTTACTCCAGCCCCCTTTGGGGAAGACTGAGTGAGGAAGTTGGAAGAACAGGTGGTTTTTTTCTCAGTGACTTCTGAAGGTAGAGAGGTTCCTCTATCATGGATCAAGATATGAATTCTAGGAGGAGTTTAGAGTGATTCCCCCTACAAGGTGGGAGACCCAGGTTTGATCCCTGGATTGGGGAGACGCCCTGGAGGAGAGCCTGGCAACCCACTCCAGTATGCTTGCCTGCAGAATCCCATGGACAGAGGAGCCTGGTGGGCTACAGTCCACGGGGTCTCAGAGTCAGTCACGACTGAGTGATGGTGCTTTCCCTTATCATTATCAGCAGCAGCCTACCCTTGCAGAGTTGTTCCGTGCTCACATGGAGAATGGCAGGCTAGGATATATGTTCTTTTTCAGTCAAGTTTAATAGAAGATGGAGGGCTTCCGTGGTGATTCAGTGGTAACGTATCCTGCTGCCAATGCAGGAAATGCGGGTTTGATCCCTGATCCGGGAAGATTCCACATGCTGTGGAGTGACTAAGCCTGAGAGCCATAGCTAAGTCCACGTACTGCCAAACTGCTGAGCCCACGTGCTGCTGAAGCCTGCATACCCCAGAGTCCACGCTCCGGAACAAGGGAGCCCCAGCACCACGACTAGAGAGGAGGCTCACTCGCTGCGATTAGAGAGAAGCCCAGACTGCAATGAAGACCCGGGGCAACCAGAAACAGATAAACACAATTTTAAGAAATTAACAGAAGATTGAATTAAAACTGGAAAGAGGCCACTGTTTTCTGCCCTAGAACGTTGCTGCAGAGGAGTCCATGGCCATTCTAAGTTTTTCTCCTTTATAGATTGTTTGCTTATAGATGAGATGCCTGGGCAATTCTTTTTTAATCCTGGACATACAACTTAGTCACCGTATATGTTACTGGTGCATAGTTAACAGAGTCCATTCTTTATTAATTTCAGGGCACTTTTCTTTTGCTGCCTTTTATACTTTTTTGGTTCTGCATGGTGAGTTCCCTGCTATAACCATGTCAGTTATCTATGTTGGATTGTCTTTGAACTCCTTAGTTATTTGTTTTCCTTTGATTATTTTAATCTCTGATTTTAGGCCTATATTTACTGTGTTGATGTCTCGCTTCCCTCTAAGTCAGTACGTTGGTTCGAACCCACCTTTCCTTTGTTCTATACAGACTTTATTTTATATATTGATCTCTAATGTTTATTTTAATCTCCAATTTATTTTAGGTCTACAATCTTGTTCCTTTTTATTTATGTTTGTTAATATTGCTTTGACTTTTCAGTTTATTGAACTCATAGTCACATAAAGGGGAATCCTCTTCTTGGGTTATGTTTTCTTTTAGGCTGCATACTTTTTTTTTTTTTAAGGTGGATCATTTTGAAAGTCTTTATTGAATTAGTTTCAATATCATTTGTGTTTTGGTGTTTTGGCCCTGAGGCACGTGGGATCTTAGCCTTCCCAGCGGGGTGGATCCCCCAGCCCTGCACTGGAGGGTGAAGTCTTGACCACTGGACCACCAGGGAAGCCCCATGACTGCTTTGTCTTTGATTCAGTGCTTCATTTTTTCCTTTCCTTCAGGAGTCTGTGTTTACAGCTGCCACGCTTTTTTGTTGGCTTTTTTCCCCACTTAGTTCTTGCCGGAGTGAGTCTGCCCGGATCTTTGTTGTTCTGGGTGTGGGTAATTTCTCCATCCGAAGTTTCTCTTTGCTTCCCCCCTGACTGCCCCGTTAGAGTCTGAAGGCTGTTGTTCTGTTGATGCTTTCTGTGGTCAGAAGACACCGAGCACCCAGGACGAGCTGAGCTGTAGCAGGTGGCACGCAGGGTGTGGGCTAGCTCTGGCCAGAAGACGTGGGCTCGGTGGCTCTTGCTCCGGGGATCTCTCAAAGGTCCTTTAAGCAGGCTCCGTCTTCCTGCATAGGGGCGCACCCTGCGTATCCATGGGTGGTATTCTGTGGCCTGGCTTTCGCTCCTGGAGCCTTCCCTTCCTTCCCACAGGGATAAGCAGCCACATGGCTCACGGCTCCTCCTCAGCCTTTCCTCCCGTGTGGATGCTGTCACTTTTCCCAGTGAGAAAAAAGGAATACATGGATACCTATCAGGGTGCTTTTCTCCAGATATGCAATATTAATGACAGCTCTCGGACATTAATTTATTCACTGGCTCATTTTCCCAAGGGTGATGGATACAGACTTATGAGCCTTGCTACACTATACCATCCTGTTCTGCTCTTAGAAATTTTCTCCACTTTTCTTGGGAGGCAGTATTTGGTTTCATGACACTGGGGTGGGTTCATTCTCTTATTTGTTTCTTGACTGGTAATTATTTTATTTCTTATTCCCCCCCCACCTTTTTTTTTTTTTTTTTTTTTGTTTAAGTTTAAGAGGAGTGAGGTTTTGTGTGGAAGTTTGTACCATTTTCAAAGGTTGAATGGTGGTGGTGGGTTAGTTGCTCCTCCGTCGTGTCTGACTCTTTTGTAGCCCCACTCACCAGGCTCCTCTGTCCATGGGATTTTGCAGGCAAGAATACTGGACTGGGATGCCATTCCCTTCTCCAGGGGATCTTTCCAATGCAGGGATTGAACCTGTGTCTTTTACATTGCAGGTGGATTCTTTACCACTGATCCACTGTGTTTTATTCTATTTCATCCCCTTATTTCTGTATGATGGGTTGTTTACAGCTTTGTTTTGCTGATATGAATTCAGATTTCTCATGACTTTATTTTACTTATTAATAAAGTAAAAATACTTTCGTTCAGTTCAGTCACTCAGTCATGTTCAACTCTTTGCAACCCCATGGACTGTAGCATGCCAGGCTTCCCTGTCCATCACCAACTCCCAGAGCTTGCTCAAACTCATGTACATAGTCAGTGATGCCATCCAACCATCTCATCCTCTCTTGTCCCCTACTCCTCCTTCCTTCAGTCCTTCCCAGCATCAGGATCTTTTCCAGTGAGTCAGTTGTTCACATTAGATGGCCAAATTATTGGAGCTTCAGCTTCAGCATCAGTCCTTCCAATTCAGGACTGATTTCCTTTACGATTGACTAGTTTGATCTCCTTGCAGTCCAAGGGACTTTCAAGAGTCTTCTCCAACACACAGTTCAAAAGCATCCATTCTTCAGTGCTCAGTATTCTTTATGGTCCAACTCTCACATCCATACACGACTACTGGAAAAACCATAGCTTTGACTAGACGGACCTTAGTCAGTAAAGTCATGTCTCTGCTTTTTTCTTCTAAAGAGCAAGCATTTTTTTAATTTCATGGCTGCAGTCACCAACTGCAGTGACTTTGGAGCCCAAGAAAATAAAGTCTGTCACTGTTTTCATTGTTTCCCCATCTATTTGCTCTAGAGTGTTGGGACAGGATGTCATGATCTTTGTCTTTTGAATGTTGAGTTTTAAGCTAGCTTTTTCACTCTTCTCGTTCACTTCCATCAAGAGGCTTTTTAGTTCCTCTTCATTTTCTGCAGTAAGGTGGTATCATTTGCATATCTTAGGTTATTGATATTTCTCCTGGCAATCTTGATTCCAGCTTGTGCTTCATCCAGCCTGGCATTTTGCATGATGTACTCTGCATATAAGTTAAATAAGCAAGGTGACAATATACAGCCTTGATGTACTCCTTTCCCGATTTGGAACCAGTCTGTTGTTCCATGTCCAGTTTTAACTGTTGCTTCTTGACCTGCATTCAGGCCAGCTCTTAGTTGTGGCTCAATGGATCTTCTATCTTAGTTGCAGCATGCGAGATCTAGTTCCCCAGCCAGGGATCAAACCTGGGTCCTCTGTATTGGCAGTGAGGAATCTTAGCCACCGGACCACCAGAAAAGTCCCTCCCACGTCTTACCTATTTTACTTTTCACAGTGAAATGGAATAAGGAGGTTAGAGGGGATGGTCACTGAGGGGAGGGGAACAGACATTTTGTGCGAGTCTTACATGCTTCAGGAAGTGTGTACATGGTTGGATTTGACTCTCATGACACCTGGTGTGATAAATACTGTTATTTCTATTTAACAACCAAGGATACTAGGACTCAGGGAATTTGAATGACTGGTCCACATGGACAGAAGGGGTGTTCGATCCTGGGCCTCTCAGTTTTCATTTGCTCTGAAATCCCTTCTCTTTTCTCAGGTGACACCTTAAGGAACTGCAGCTGAATCAAGTGCTTAAGTAGGTTTGATGTTTTCCTATCACTGTAACACATTATTCCTTGTGAGAGAGCATGGCTGTTCTTTTTTTTTAATTTTTTAACTGCAGAAAAAGGCCATGAAGGTTGAGCATGACTTCACTAGACCAGAGAACTGTGTTATCTGTGTCCTCCTTCCCGTGAGTGCAGGGTGGCCTTTACAGCTGGGGCAAGCTTTGGAAATGAGCTGTTGTCTGTTCCCCAGCCGGTCACCGGGTCCCTGCTCCCAGCATGTTGCTACCTGCGTGCTCAGCCCTTGACTGCGTTCTCTGTCTGAACAGCCAGCCACTCACAAACAAGGGCCATTATGTAATAACTCTGCCGTAACAACCCCCACAAAATTACAGACTGCTCCGTGCCAGTGGGAACAGACACTCTAATTAATGTTCACTTCTTCATCAGATAGACATTTTTCAAAACCTTAGTACAAAATTATGTGTACCTTATTCAAAAAGTGTTTCACCGGACTTACTGAGAATAGATTTATATTTATTGAAAGAGGCCTGGTTGGGGAATCATTTATTTACCATAGGTCTCGGTTTTATTATTGACACCAAAAATGAATACAGTGCCACTGTGTTACTGGTGTGGAATGTTTAATGGGTTACAAAGTGTTGTCATGGTTTATGTCATTTAAGCCTTATATAACCCTGGGAGATAGGTGGGCATTTTTTACCCCACATTCATTTTTAATTCTATATTGTAAATTCTCAAACGAAACAAAATTAGAAATTATAGTACAGTGAACACACCCGTGTATTGACCACCTAGGACTGAACAGTTATTAACATTTGGCATATTTGCTTCATATACACACACACATATATACACACAGAGGACAGAGGACGAGATGGTTGGATGGCATCACCAACTCAATGGATGTGAGTTTGAGCAAACTCTGGGAGATAGTGAAGGACAGGGAAGCCTGGTGTTCTGCAGTCCATGGGATAGCAGAGAGTTGGACATGACTTAGTGACTAAACAACTACATATATACACATCCAAATATATGAATGTGCATTTTTTAACCACTTATAACTATAGAAATGAAGATACTTCACACCTTAGTACTTTGTTATGCCTCTCCATGAGGTATGATCATTTACCATGAAACCACAACCTTGTTATCACTCCTGATAATATCCCCTCATTTCAACTCATGCCTGCTACATTATCAAATTTCTCCAAGTGTTGCCAAAATATCTCCATTGGGCGTTGCTAGCTCCGTCATTAGCTCCATCTCTAGAACTCTCTCTTTTCTAAACAGCCACAAACCGATTAAAGATCTTGCATTTCATTTGTTATAGGACTTTCAGTCTCTTTTTTTCCAGTTCTTTTTACTGTGATAAAATACATGTAACATGAAACTTACCATCTTTAATATTCCTAAGTGTACAGTTCAGTGGCATGAAGTACATGTATGTTGTTTTGTAACCATCACCATTATCCATCTCCAGAACTCTTTGCATCTTGAAAAACGGAAACTCTGAGCCCATTAAACAATAACTCTCTATTCCCTTCTCCTAGCTCCTGGCACCTACTGTTCTACTTTCTGTCTCTATGATTTGAATACTCTAGATAGCCCATGTAAATGGAATTATGCAGTATTTGTTCTTTTGCCTCTGAATTATTTCCCTTCACGTACTGTTGAACTGTACTTTAGAATTTCCTTTTTTTTTTTTTAAAGGTGTGTTTATTATTTTTGGCTGTGCTGGGTCTTAGTTGCTACACTCAGGCCTTCTCTGCTTGGGTAAGTGGGGGTGCTGTTCGTTGTGGGGCACGGCCTTCTCATTGCGGTGGCTTCTCTGTTACGGAGCGTGGGCTCTCGGCACGTGGGCTTCAGTAGTTGTGGTGCACGGGCTTAGCTGACCAGCGGCATGTGGAATCTTCCCGAACCAGCTGTTGAGCCTGTGTCCCCTGCATTGGGAGGCAGCTTTGTAACCACTGGACCACCAAGGAAGCCCTTTCCTTCCTTTTAAAAGCTGAAATAATCTTCCATTGTAAATATATACTGTAAATATTGCTTCCATTGTAAATATTGCTTGTCCGTTCATCTGTTGGCAGACACTTAGGTTGCTTACACATTTTAGCTATTGTGAATAATGTCGCAATCAACATAAGCCTACCATTCTCTTGTAATCTAGCATAATTCCCCCACTTTTTGCTACTGATGTTGACTTTTAAAGAGGTTCTCGACTCTTTGCAGAGGTAGAAACCTTCTACAGAATGTTCTCTGTTCAGAATTTGTCTAGTTATTCCTTTTGGTTTGATCTAACTTGTCCTCTCATTGAACACTAGTGGTTTTCTTGACTAGATTTACATTTTGTTTATGTTAGCTCACTGGTAAGGCACTCTTCTAAATGCATGCTAAGCTGCTTCAGTCGTGTCTCCTTCTTTGTGACCCTATGGACTGTAGCCCGTCAGGCTCCTCTGTCCTTGGGATTTCCCAGGCAAGAATACTAGAATGGGTTGCCATTTGCTCCTCCAGGGGATCTTCCCAACCTAGGGATTGAACTTGTGTCTTTTACGTCTTCTGCATTGGCAGGAGGGTTCTTTATCACTAGTGCCACCTGGGAAGCCCCGCTCTTTCAAGGGCTTCATATTAAAATGTCTGGTTGGACTTCCCTGGTTGTCCAGTGGTTAAGGCTCCATGTTTCTACTGCACGGACCGCTGGTTCAGTCCCTGGTTGGGGGGACTAAGATCCTGCTTGTCACACATCCAAAAAAAAGAAATAAAAATAAAAGTGACATCTACAATATTAATAAAATGCCTGGTTGTCCCCTGTTCCTGGTGCTAAGGTTGACTGCTGGGTTGAGATGGGTAGTGACAGCCAGACCTCCAAGTGGAAGGTGTATTCTTTCTCTTGAAGCTGGTATCTTCTGCGTGCGTGCTGAGTTGCTTCAACTGTGTCTCTTTCTGACCCCATGGACTGCATCCTGCCAGTCTCCTCTGTCTGTGGGATTCTCCAGGCAAGGATATTGGAGTGGGTTGCCGTGCCCTTCTCCAGGGGGTCTTCCTGACCCAAGGACTGAACCCGTGTGTCTTTACGTCTCCTGTATTGGCAGCCGGGTTCTTTAACACTATTTGCACGTGGAGACCCACTTTATCGGTAATAATAACCTCTCCTGGAGTATCTGCTACGTGCCCGATGCTTGGCATACGCGATCCTATTTAGCCTTCACTGTTGTCCCCGTGTATAACTCAGTGTGGGGGACCCGGTCGCCCCTCTGCTATGAAGACACTTCTCAGGCCTCTGCTGCTCCTGCTTTCCTCTTACAGTCGCGGCCTTTTGCCCAAGGCTGACTGGCATGATGTGGGCACTGTCTGCCCAGGTTATAGAATCCTGGATTCTAACCCCAGCTCCAGCCCTCAGGCATGACTCTGGATTCGTTTCCCACCCTCCAGACCTCAGCGTCCTCATCTGTAACCTGGAGAGGATAAAAGTTCCCAGCTCAAGCGGTTCTTGCGGGCATGAATGGACCCATCAGATGTGAAAGGCTGAGTACGGTGCTTGGCACACGTGTTAATGAATCTCGGCCTCATTCTCACTGCCACCCCTTCCATGGGTCCCTGAAGACAGTTGTCGGCCCTTTTTGCCCTGAGGGTTTTATGGTCAGTACCAGGGGGGAGGAATGGCTGAAAATCAGGAGCCGAATTGTGCAGAAGGCTCTCCAGCAGGGTCTGCAAACTGTGGCCCGTGAGCCAGATCCAGCCTGCAGACAGCTTTGTGAGCGCCATGTTTCTGGAACATAAACACATGGGTTTGTGTCCAGGTCCTTCTCTTCAGCTCCATTTGTGACCCAGCAGCAGGGGTGGTTATGACAGAGACCACGTGGACAGAAGAACCTTAACTGTGTGCCGTCTGGTCTCTTCCAGGATATACTTGCCAATCTCTGCTCTGAAAGTGATCTTGCAGAGGCGGCAGTGAACAGTCCTGAAGACCACTAAGAGAGATCTTAGTTCCCTGCCCAGGAATTGATATTGAGCCTGGGTTGCCTGGATGAAAACCAGGAATCCGAACTACTAGACCACCAGTGTCTGGAGGCTAGATGCAAAGTGGCCCTGGCTCTTCACCCCCGATTGAAGGCAAGAGTGTTTCCAGGAGGCAAAAACCAGAGAGAGGGTTTGGGTATGGTGTCATAAGTCAGAAGCAGGGTGGGAATACACATCCAGAGAGCAAGGGTATGGACGTCCTTCCCAACGAGGAGGAGCACAGTGAAGAGGGGATTTAAACCTCTCATTCAGACAGTCCTTCCGGGTCTTGTTTACCTCTTTGACCACGTACCTTTGGCCAATTTCCTTGTTTCTTTCTTCACACCTGACTGGTCCTAGGACCCTACCCAACGTGGGTGCACAACTTCTTGCTAAGGTGGACCCCACCACTGCAGGTGGATCCCACTGCAGGTCTGCCAGTGCGTGCTCAAACTTTATTAAGGGTTGGCACCTCTCCCTTTTTGACCCCTAAGGAGCCTTCCTGCGCATGTGCAGATAGGAAAGACTTCCTTGACCTCAGGGGTGGTCATCTTATCTCTTCACATCAGCAGAGCTAAGCTTCTGCCACTAGCTTTGTCCTTGGAGTGTCTGGGTGAGAGCAAAGCTTCAGTTTTACTCCACTTGGCAAACACCAGCTGTCCGGCCCAGGGGCTCATCTATCTCCAACCTACAAAGCATAAATAGTCCTTAGAGTTGTGGACTCATAGGGGGGTCCCAGCTCCTCAGGTGAGATGCTGCCTCCTACTGGACCCCCGCCTTCAGCTTTCTCTCCCGACTTGGCCTTTCCCAGTGGCCCCAGGCTTCCAGACTCAGACTGTAAGGCTGGCTCTGGCCTCTGGACTGGCCTTTCTGCTGATCTTAGGCTGACCTCCCGCAAACAGAGGACTCGTGTGGTCACAGGTATTCTGAAGGCCCCAACCTAGAGACGTGCCTGGACTGAGCCGAGATTTGACCTGGCCTTTCGGTCGAATTGGCCTGATGTGTTTTGCACGGTGTCTCCCACGTGGCCCTGCAGGCCGCAACGTTGAGCTCCCCTGGGCTGGCCGCCTCCTGTGGATGTGGTCTCTGTGGCAGGAGTTGCTGTTCCCCAGGCCTTCCTTCTACTCACATTCCAGGTTATGAACACTCTAACAGCTAATTATAGATATTTTACTTTTGCCAATATGTTTGGGGTCCTGCTGTTTGACGCAGATGGAACCAGTTCAACTCCATGGAGTAAGAAATCCCATTTCCATCACTTTCTTCTGCATTTATACCATAACAGACCACTTTCCCAAAGTCATTTTCTATTATGTGGCTTGTATCACTTGATTTATTTCCTGGTCCTTAAGATAGTTTTTATTGATCTGAGGCATTAAATTCTGATGGGAAAGAATTTCTTCCCTTATATTTTATGCTATGGCCTCTCTGCTTAAATAAGTATTTAATATTTTAATTAATTTGGCATGAAGCCCCTGCAAATAATGATGGCAGTTCTCTGTGTATATATTTTTTAAAGATTTTTTTATTTGGACCATTTTTAAAGTCTTTATTGAATCTATTGCAATACTGCTTCTGTTATATGTCTTGGTTTTTGGTTTAGTTCCCCAACCAGGGATCGAACCCATACCTCCTGCACTGGAAGGTGAAGTCTTAACCACTGGACCTCCAGGGAAGTCCCATTTTTGTACATATTTTTAATTTTTATGTCCAGCCCTGCTCTCTTCTCTCTCTTGCCCTTAAAATATTTAAGGTGTTTGTGTTCTGTGATGCTACCATAGAAATTCAAGATCTATCTATTGAGTTTCTGTGATTTGCCAGGCCCTTTTGCCAGCCATTATCAAAACACACAGAAATCTCTGCTCCAAAGGAGCTTACGTTGTGGTACTTTCCTGCAAATGTTTGTAAATTACATCAGAACAGCAACAAAGGCCGAGATTCTTGGAAGAGTGAGTGAGTATGGACGGCTGGATGTAAAGACGCCTTTGTGGGGATGGGCAGGAGCGGAACATTGAAGTGGACCCTGCAGCAGAAGTGGGATCGTCGGTGCAGGGAGAAGGTGTGCGCTTAGGAGAGGAGGGGCGGTGTCTGAGAGGAGGGCTGTGGCTCTGGCAGTGGCCTGCTGTGGAGAAGGGGAGGAAGCTGGTGCCATTGGATGGAGGTCACAGTGAAGTAAAGGAAGGCCTTGAATTCTAGACTCAATCTCCTAGGCAAAAAAAAAAAGAGTTTAGTTTTCCAAAAAGTCATCTGTGAAGGGACTTCCCTGGTGGTCCAGCAGTTAAGAACGCCACACTTCCAATGCAAGGGGCCAGTTCAGACCACCCCTGGTGAGGGAGCTGGATCCCACATACCATAATTTAGAACTAAGACCCAGTGCAGCCCCCCCCAAAAAAGGTGGCGAGGGGGTGTCTATGGAAAGAGGTGTTTTAGGAAGACAGTAGCTCAGGGGGTCTCAAAACCACGGGAGACCTGTAATCTGCCCTGAGCACAAAGCCAAACATGTGTGTGTGGAGGGGTGGTGCACAGGTCACCTGCCCCATCCTTGGTGCACTAGATGGCAGGTCCACACAGATATTGTCCTGGGGAAAGACTTCTATCTGCAGCTTTACTGAAACACAGAGCACCAGCTGACAAAACGGGACAAGAGCTAGAATCCCAGGAGTAAAGCCATCATCTTGTGAGATCTTAAGCAGGGCGTGGGTTTGGGCATTAAATTGGCTCCTCGACTCCAGATGTGTTCCCGGTCCTCGGTGGTGGCCAAAGGCAGCAGAAGAAGCGAGTATTGATGGCTCCTTGGGTGTCTGTAGGTCAGGGTGTCATCACATGGTCTTCTCAACACAGGCTTCCACAGTGCAGGGACGGAATACGCAATGGAACCTCTGGAAGCTTCTGTTGAGTATCTTCAGTGTCAGGTGTTAAGAGTGACATTTTGACAGGGGCAGATCAAACATTCTCGTATGTTTTAAAAGCAGACTCCAGTTTTATGTCAAACCATCCAGAACTGTCACCTCCTCGCTGCCTTCCCTACAACTGAGAGCATGGATTTTCACGTCCAGAAAAGTCTTCATTCACCAGCATCCGAATAATAAGATACGGACAGCAACTGAAAGAAGTACCCATGCTTCATCAAAATGGCCTTATGCTAAAACAATGTTGTGTTTCCTGGAGATTTTACCCCTTTTTCTTACATGTTGGAACTAAGAATAGAGGCTTTTCCCCTATCAGTTTTCTTCACTTCTTTCTTGTAAGCAATTACATTCTTCCTGGCATTCAAATATTTCTGAAATAGCTATTCTCAGACATAATAACAGCATAACTGTAAAACAATGTGACTCTGATTTGAAACTCAGCTCATGTTGTATCTGTGCTATGGAGCACTCACTTATTTTTGGTAAATTTTTTATTTTTTTAATTTTTATTTTATATTGGGATATAATTTACACTGCTGTGTTACTTTAAGATGTATAGCAATGTGACTCAGTCATACATGTACATATATCTGTTCTATTTTAGATTCTTTTCCCGTATAGGTTGTAACAAGAATGTTGAGTAGTGTTGCCCATGCTCCGCAGTAGGCCCTTGTTGATTACCATGTTTTGTGTATATATGTTAGTCCCGACCTCCTAATTCATCCCCTTTCCTACCTTCACCACACGTTTACCTCTGTGTGTTGAATGAGGCAGCCATGCTTCTGAAGGCAACTGTGTAATTTGAGAGGTCATTGTTATATAGACTGTTAGCATAACAGTTCTCATAAAATATTTATTGCTTGTCCCTGAGCTGGCAGCCCATAATGCAGGTACCTCCAGCACCACTGCATGCACTGTGACATGTTTGGTTTGTATCATTTATTTTGTCTGCCTCCCCCCCTCCCCTGTTAAAGCCATCATCTGCATTTTCTACTTTGAAGTACATTAGTTACCATGGGAACAGTGATGTCATTGGAGGGGGTGAGGGTTAGTAACATCTGCATGGACAGTATCAGATCATTTTATTTAATGGTTTGAAATTTATTCCACACTTGGGGAAGATTAGGAGTATGTTTGAGAGGATAGTGTGCTCATGCACTTAGAGCTAATATGATGTGTGTACATGTAACTAAAGGCTGCATTTGTGTGATATTTAGGTTGCACACAAAAATATGCCTGAAAATTAAAGAAGAAAAATACAAAGGAAAGAAATAGGAAGGTCAAGGGATTCATATCATTCCAACTGCCCAGGGCCCATGGTTACAAAAAGGATGCCTAGAGTTCCCACTATAGATATGGTTCATGTAAGCCATGGTCCATTTTTCTCATAAAAATACTGTGATAAGTCTCGACCTTTCTGAGTGAAACTCGTGTTCCAGGTGTTGGCTGATTAATTCTGATGTGCAGCTGGATTTTTGGCAAGATCCATAAAGAGGTGCCAGTGGCCTCAGAAGCTGTGTGTGATGGCAGAGGTGGTGCCAAGGAGGGCGCCTGCGTCCCTTTAAGTGCTCAGGGCTCTGCGGCGTGTCTGAATGAAGCTGAACTGTGCTCTCCCTTGACCTGTGCATACTTTTGTTAACTTTTAATTTTGAGCCAGTTGTACATTCACTGGCATATATAAGAAATAATGCAGAAAGATACAAATACAGAAATGATACAGAAATTAATATGGGTTATTTTCAATTAACATAATTAATACAGAAATAATACAAAAATATGCCCAGTGGTACATAGTGCATAATAATTGTTGTTTAGTCACTCAGTCGTGTCAACCCTATGGACTGTAGTCTACCAGGTTCCTCTGTCCATGGACTTTCCCAGGCAAGGATACTGGAGTGGTTGCCATTTCCTTCTCCAGGGGATCTTCGCAACTCCAGGATCGAACCTGGGTCTCCTGCTTGGCAGGTGGATTCTTTACCACTGAGCCACTAGATAACCGTAGTCAGAGCTGACATGGATGCAGTTCACCTGCTGGCTTTTCTGGTTTTACATACTCGTGTATAGGTGTGCGCGAATTTAGTCTTTGCAGTTTTATCTCATGGGTAGAGTCCTGTGACCACCACCACAGTCTAGGTACAGACCAGTCCCACCTTACGGATCCCTCCTGCTACCCTTGTAAAGCCACACCTCCCCTAATCTCTAACCCCAGGCCATCCCTACAGCCGTCCCACAGTACGTGAGGGTGATTGATTCCAGGACCCCTTGTGGATGCTCAAGTTGGCATGGTATAGTCAACCCTTCGTATCCATGGATGCAAAGCCCACAGATATGAAGGGTCGACTATAATGCATTCTTCATCTAAGGAATGTCGTCATTTCAGACTGTTATGTAAACAGAATCTATACAGCATGCAGCCTTTGAGATTAGCTTTTTTTCACTCAGCATAAACCCTGGAGATCCATCCAAGTTGTTGCTTGTATCAACAATCCATGGATTTTAAGTTCTGAGTGACATTCCATGGTATGAACGGACCACCGTTAGTTTAAGCATTCACTCCTTGACGGACACTGGACTGTGTTTATTGTTTATCTTTTTTAAACTGAAATCCTTGAGAGAGGGATTTGGGGGGTTCTAATAGCACAGAATCAGTGAGTGTTTTTAAGGTATCCAGGACTTTTCTAAAGGTCTCTCTCTGGAGCATTTGTTCAGTCATTAAGTCGTGTCTGACTCTTTGCAACCACATGGGCTGCAGAATGCCAGGCTTCCCTGTCCTTCACTATCTCCTGGAGTTTGCTCAAACTCATGTCCATTGAGTCAGTGATGCCATCCAACCATCTCATCCTCTGTCGTCCCCTTCTTCTACACTCAGTCTTTCCCAGCATCAGGGTCTTTTCCAGTGAGTCAGCTCTTTGCATCAGGTAGCCAAAGTATTGGAGCATAAGGCCCAGATTATTTATTAATAAAAGAAAGGAAGGGGCTTCTCAGGGGGTGCTAGTGGTAAAGAACCCGCCTGCCAATGCAGGAAACATAGGGAGTTCAATCCCTGGGTCAGGAAGATCTCCTAGGGGAGCGCATGGCAACCCACTGCAGTATTCTTGCCTGGAGAATCCCATGGACAGAGGAGCCTGGTAGGCTACAGACCCTGGAGTTGAGAAGAGTCAGACAATACTGAAGCAACTTAGCATAGCATAGAAGGAAGGAATGCACTGGTGAGGCTACAGAGACCCAGCAGAGCAGGCTGGCCAGGCCATGTGTTGGGTAGCTTGATATTCTTATATTAATAGTTGTTTCCCCTATAGAGGGAAGCAGAAGCACCCGATGGTGTAAGACCTGCATTTAAGTATCTGCATCCCTCTCCCAGCATTGATGGAAACAGGTATTTTTTCTGATCAAAGAAACCGTAATACCAACTACTCAGCCTGCTTGGTCCCCTTATCCCTTTGTGGGGAAGATGAAAACCTAAATTCTTGTTCTGAGACAGGTCACAGAGGAAATTTCTTTCTTGGTCTCATTGATTGATTTTCATCTGGGAAGTGTTCCACTTGGCCTTTCCCAAACTATGCCCCAGGATTGGGGCCACATGACGGAATTTAAACACCAAAATCATCCTTGGAGTACCAGCCATATGCCCGTGTTTCTGTGTTAAGATTCATGGGCAGCAGCCCGAATAACAAACCCAGAGATCTGACATTGCTTTCCTTAAAGACTTTTTATTTACCCTGTGTTTTATGCAACCAGCAGGGTCTCCCCTTGTCCTCTGCAAGTTTAAGCTATTCACCTAAAGAAAGGACGGATTTTTAACACTAGGATTGAAGGTTTGAAAGCCACTCAGAGAAACCTGGCGTATTGGAAGCTTTTAATATCAACGACTGTCGGTCAGAGAGTCAGCTCTCTGACTTTTAGAACTGAGCAGTGGAAGCAAGCCCCCTGGGAAATAAGCAGCATGTAGAAATGGCCCACGGGGAAACAGACGTTGCCTTTGGCCTTTAGCCCAAATGTCAGGAGATGGTTTTCATAGCATAAGCGCCATGATTTCTTTCATGATTTTTTTTTTAATGTGGACCATTTTTAAAGACTTTATTGAATTCGTTATAATATTGCTTCTGGGTATTTTTTTGTTTGTTTGTTTGTTTTTTTGCTTTTTTGGCCCTGAGGCATGTGGGATCTTAGTTCCCTGACCAGGGATGGAACCCCCTGCATCAGAAGGCAAAGTCTCGCTCTCTCTCTTTTTTTACATTTTATTAATTTGGTTGTGCTGGGTCTTGGTGGCTGTGTGCAGGCTTTCTCTAGTTTTGGCTACAGGGGCAGCTCTCTGGCTTTGGTGTGCTGGCTTCTCATTGCAGGGGCTTCTCTTGTTGCAGAGCACGGGCTCCAGGCACACAGACTTCAGCAGTGGCAGCAAATGCCAGCTCAGTGGTTGTGGCACACAGGCTTAGTCGCTCCGTGGCATGTGGGATCTTCCCAGATCAGGGAGTGAACCTGTGTCTCCTGACTTGGCAGGCAGATTCTTTACCACTGAACCACCAAGGAAGCCCTAAAAGGCGAAGTCTTAACCCCTGGACTGCCATGGAAGTGCCAAGCACCGTGATTTCTTTGCCTGGAAATCTCGCCCTCATCTTCTAATATTAACCTGGGATATTATGCTTGAGTGGGGTAACCCTGCCCCTCCCTTCCATCACCCCCCTACCACTTCCCGCCAGGTCAGGTGCCCTTGTCCTGAGGCCTGCTTTGCCACTGACCGCATTATAACACAAACCCCTTAAGATTCATGCCTTGAAGTACAGTTGCCTCTTGCTGGGGAGTTTGGTTCTCAAGCAGCCTATGACAACAACCTTGTGTGTGATGGAGGATTACCCAAGGATGCTCCTCAGCTGTCTAGAAGGTGAGTAGTGCATGTAGGGGTTGTGCGGTGTGAACAATGCTTAGCCTGCAATCACACTTAGCATCAGAGAGATGCGTGTACTAACAGAGGGCACGTGAGGACAAATGCTTAGCAGGAGGACTGGAAGGTCACATCTCCCTTCTCAAGCACAAGTTCAGGACGTGCCTCTGCTGAGTGGAACTGAGGATAAACCAATCACACTCTTTAAATAATGTATTGTTGAAGCCGAGTATTTTCTTATCTTTGTGTTCTCAGCTCCCACCTCAGGGTTGAGCATGTGGTGGTATTTGGTAAATATTTGCTAAATTAATGAATGAATAATCAAGAAGGGAGAAGTGAAATTTAACTAATAAGGGATGGATGGCAGGGTTTCCACCCTCCACTCCCACAGCCACTGTACATGACTTTTCAGCCCCACTCTGGTTTTACAGAACATGTTCAAAAAGTATAATCCCATCAAAGCCAGTCAGTTATGGACTGGAAAGAACTGGAGTTTTCTTTGCAATTAGGTGGCAACTGGTATCCCAATGAGCTTCAATACCATCTTGCTCTTTAAGAAGTCAGTTGGGCTCTTGGCCTGAGCATCATCTTCTGAGAAACCTCCGTGCCTTGAGAGTGAAGTAGAGGAAGAAATGAACGCGCAGGCTGAAATACAAAAGAAAGACGGGCAGAGATCCAAGCAAACGTGTAAACTGTGGAGGCCACAGAGGCAGAAACAAGGGACTAGGACTAGCCAGAGGCTAGGAACACTGGTACAAATTGTTGGACGGTACGCCTACTGTCTAGAACTTGTCACAGTGGATCTGGAACATATATGCCCATTCTGGTTGCCCCAACCCTCGAGACCCGCCTTGCTCATTATCAGAGCAGCTCCTTTGGGTCTTTTGCCTTGAAGATGTGGCACTCTGATCTAGTTCTGTTCTCAGTTGTGGCTGAATGTAACATGTGTACCATGAATCATCCCTTTTACTGTCTTAATGGAAGAAAATAAAAAAGAAGTTGGTTGGGCTGTACTCACCATGCCCAGCGAGTCAAGGAATGGTAGATGGGCTGCCAGTCACGGTGAGGCCCGGACCGGTGCCTGCTGCTGTAAACCGCCAAGCAGCAAGGTCTTGGGAAAGAGCCAGGGGCTCCAACTGTTCACATTACAGACCTCTCTATCAGCTAATCTTGATCTTCAGGTTGCCAAGGTGCTGTGAGGGCAGTGGATAATAAAATAACTCCCTCTTTCCTCCACACTCTCCACTTTTTCTTTCTTTTTTCTTTTTTAACAGCTAGCAATAAATGGGCTGGCTTTCACCTTCACCAGGTGCCTGGGTTGTTTGCTTTGAGACATCTGTTCATCTTGAGAGTGAAAAGAGAAACTTGGTTCTGAGACTCCAGAATTCTCTCTTTCTGGTTTGCCTTTTCACTCTATCAACTGAGGCACCAGAGTGAATGTCAGAATCCCTAGGCTTCTCAGTAAAAGACACGCCTGTTCAGGGTCAGAACCATGCAGTCTCTGCCTGGCCTTCTTGCTCTAACACTGGAACTCGTGGATGATATGGGACCACCAGAGGCTTTGGCTTTGTTGGGATATTTCTTTCGGAATTTTTTTTCCCCCAGACCATGCAGCATTACTTCCCTGACTAGGGAAATAATTTTAATAGTAAATAACATTTCTGTACAGTAGAAATGCAGAGTCCTAACTACTGGACCACTAGAAAAGTCTCTTTGCTGGAAAACTTAGAATCTGCCACATCTTTAACATTCCTTGCATCTCCTTACACATAGCCGTCATTTCCACAGGGATTTCTCTTTGCAGTTATTTGCAATTATTTTATGTCATTATGTAGCCTTCAAATTGCTGTTGGCTATAAATTTCAAGTTGTGATTTATGTCTCTTAAGTACTAAGGCAGTCCTTTCGTACATTATTCATACTCTTCTAATTAATTATTTCATGTGTTTGGCTGAGTTGTGTGTAGAAATTTTGGTTCCAAATGCTTTCCAAACAGAATCGTATTTGTCTTATCTCTGAGTGCAGCATCTTCACATATCCTGTTGTAGCCGTGTGATTCTACACCATGTGGCATGAACTGTGCTAAATGCTTTTTATTTATTGTCCACTTAATCCTCCAGTTAATACACCCACAGAAATTCTGCACTGAGTGGAAAGTTTGGTCACCATATCATCATATAAAGTCACGTGAATGACCAAATAGTGGTCCAAAGAATGATAAGCATAATTAGAGAAAAGCAAATCAAAAGTACAGTGAGGTACCATCTTAAACCAGTTAGAATGGCCATCATTAAAAAAAAAAATCTACAAGTAACAAATGCTTGAGATGGTGTGGAGAAAAGGGAACCTCCTTCATTGTTGGTGGGAATGTAAATTGGTGCAGCCACTACGGAGAACAGTATGTAGGGTCCTTAGAAAACTAAAAATAGAACTGCCATATGATACAGCAATCCCACTTCTGGGAATATAGTTGGAAAAAAACTATAATTTGAAAGGATTCATGTACCCCAGTGTTCACCGCAGTATTGTTTACAATAGCCGAGAAATGGAGGCAACCTACATGTCCATCGACAGGCAAATGGATAAAGAAGACATGGAGCATGTAGCATGGAATATTACTCAGCCATAAAAAAGTAATGAAATGATGCCGCTTGCAGCAGCATACCGTCTTAAGTGAAGGAACTCGGAAAGAAGACAAATACCATGTGATATCACTTATATGTGGAATCCAGAATATGACCCTGATGAACTTACCTATGAAACAAGCTCACGGACACAGACTTACAGTTTCCAAAGTGGGGCTGTGGGGGGAAGGTGGGGTGGGGAGTTAGAGACAAACTGTTACATATAGGATAGGGGAACAACAAGGTCCTACTGCATAGCGCAGGGAACTATGTTCAGAGTCCTGTGAGAAAGCATGATAGAAAACAACATGAATAAGAACGTATGTATCTGTATACCTGAATCACTTTGCTGTGCAGCAGTAATTAACACTGTGAATCAACTATACTTCAATAAGCTCAATTTTAAGAAAAGAATGGTAGGAATCGCGACAGTGTCTAACACTGTTTTAGGGTTTTTATATGCTTTAACCTCTTTAATCTTCTCGAAACCCTCTGAAATACTATAACTGTTGTCCTTATTCCATAGCTGATTATGAGGTCCTGAGAGATTAGAAAACTTTCTCAGTGTCATACAGCTTGAATGTAGCAGCATTAGGCACCAAAAGCAGAATTCTGACTCCTGAGCCTTTCCTTCTAAATAATAAAGTGTTGTTTTAAAATAACGAAACCGTTATTAATGTCTTCAACGGAGATCCTGTGAATCACTAAAATTGGAAATTATTATGAAACGTTCATTTTCTCATATTAAATAGAGTTTGAGTGATTTTCAAATTTGCATCCTTTCTAGGAAGCCTGAATAATTAAATTCCAGTTCTAATTTTGACATTTCCTTTTTGAAATCATCAGAATCATTGGTTCAAAGCGAACATTTTGGGAATGCCTGCTCCATGCCAGGCCCTGTGCTGAGTATTTGTCATCTGTTATCTCATTTAATTCTCATAATACCATTATCCTTTGAGAGCTGAGGAAACAGAGCTGCACCGAGATTTAGCTCATCAGGGCCTATCCCAGCGGCTTGGGTTCCATGGCTAGAGACCTCCTGGAAAACTCACCTGCTTTCTAGGAGTATAGAGTCAGAGGTCCTTTCCCAGTGCAGCAGGAAGGATTCCTGAGAAAAAGTAACAGTCATGTGGGCTATCTGATTCCTGCTCATTTAGTCGGAAAAAGCCTATACATCTCATGTGGGGCCCAGGAAGGAAGGGGCTGATGCTGCCATCGGCTCAGGGCGGTTGAGTCTCCCCTCTGCTCTGAGCAGCTGTTCAGATGGTCCACATGGAGCTGAGGTGGTGGCCTTCTTTGTCCCTCCCTGCGTCACTGGCCAGCTGCAGATCTGACTGTGTATTTATTGATTTCTTAGATATTTATTGGTTTCCTTGGCTGTGCTGGGTGGGTCTGAGTTGCAGCATGCCAACTTGTAGTTGATGCCTGTGACCAGGGATCGAACCTGGACCCCTGCGTTGGGAGTGCAGACTCTTAGCCATGGACCACTAGGGAAGTGCCCTGGCTGTGTCTTTTCTACCATTGCCATGCTCAGTCTGTGGGTGAGCTCAGAGGTCAGGAGCTTCAGAAGCTCCTGTTAGGAGACAGAGGACACTCAAGGGCAGAGTGCCCTTCTCCACGCCGCCCTGGCTCTGACACCTCTAGTAGTAGCTGGGAAGGTGCCTCTTCCTTTCAGCATCCATGGTCTGAACTCATGTTACAGGAAAAGGGACCCCTTCTGTGCTGGGCAGCTGGGCCCAGAACCATGGTCTCCTAGTGATGCTTAGCATGAGACCTTGGAGGGAGGGCGAGTGTGTGAAGTCCTCCCAGCACCTCCTGCCTGGGGCCCTGCGTGAGTATGAACTTGGGCCTGGTGACTTGCCTCTTTATGCTTTGCCCATCCAAAGAGAGATGTAAAAGCCAGGCTGCTGGCATCAGGGCTGTTTCTATCAGCTGACCCTGTTTCTGGGCTTGCTGACTGCTAAGTCACCTCAGTGCAGGGACGCATTCGGTGTCCTGATCTTTACAGCTTTCTTCTCAGGACCTCACGCTGACTCCATCAGTCTGAGTGGTCCAGCGTAACTCCAGACAAGAGTTAGGGTGTGATGTGATGGCCGTTTGTTGATTCTCTTTGAAAGTCCTGAAGATGAGGGATAATAGGTGTTTAATGAGCTCCTGCAGGGTGGCAGGTGCTGACAAGTACCTACAGCCTCCATTTCTAATCTCACAATTGATATATTATCATTCAGAACCCGAAGCTTGGAGGTCAAAGGATTCTGCTTACCGCAGACAATGCAATGACGGGGAGAGGGAGCAGGAGTTAATTTCCTGCATGCATCCGTGTGGTGGCCAAGATTGACTCTCCCAGTGGAATCTGTGCTGGCTTTTATGGCTTTTTGTGAGAAAGCTCGGGGAGACCAAGGTGCGTGAACAGCAGGCGTGCATCATTGTCCCTGCCAAGCATCTATTCCTTAACCCTGGATCATGGATGTATTAGAAATGCCTTCAGTTGCAGAGTTAATACAGGACATGTGAATAGACTGATGATTCTTGGCTTTGCTCGTCAACATTTTCCTTTTCTCATGTAGAATACTGTCATCTTTTCCCCTCTTCCTTCCCTGAACCTTTTTCCTATGAGTGCAAGATGTTGTTCAGTCCCCTGGTCGTGTCCGACTGCTTGCCACCCCATAGACTGCAGCATACCAGGTTTCCCTGTCCATCACCATCTCCCAGAGTTGGCCCAAGTTTGTGCAGGATGGCTCCAGCCCTTTCCTGACTGTGGTAGGGCTGTCCAGGCACCCCAGCCCACTCAATTCTCCCAGCTGCAACCCTAGAGCTTTTTAAGATCACCTCAGCCCTCTGGCTGAGACACTGCAGCCGCCAAGCCTGTACCCCTCGCCAGTACCCACCCCATCGAGTGCCATGGTACTGCCTGTGTGGACGGGGGGCCCCACAGCAGCTGGTACTAAACAATGCCTGTTCTCATCTGGGCATCCTGGGCGGGCCTGGCAGCTTCGGCCATTCAGAGCCCAGCTGGGACTGGAGTTGCTGGGCTGCGCTGCAGAGGTGATTTGCTGCTTGGTGTCAGTACAAACAAGACAGATTTCAATCCAAGGAACTTTGAAGGGCCTGCGGCCCTCTCCCTGTCTTCTGATTGTCTTTACGATGAAAGATGTTTGAAGTAGCCCCACTGTTCAATGAACCCAGGCTGGATATGACCGCTGAGGTTTACAAGATTACTCTGCTGTGCTGACTGTGTGCTCTGGACAGATTCCCTAACCTCTCTGAATCTCTCCTCCTGTATCTTCTTTAAGACATATTTTATTTATTTTTAAAATGTATTTGGCCATGCTGGGTCTTAGTTGCAGGTGGCACGTGGGATCTTCAGTTACAGCATGCATGATCTCTTAGTTGCGGCAGGAAAACTGTTAGTTGCAACATGTGAGAGCTCTTAATCACGGCATGTGGGATCTAGATCCCTGACCAGGGATTGAACCCAGACCCTCTGCATTGAGAGCGTGGAGTCCTAGCTGCTAGACCACCAGGGAAGTCACTCCTCTGTATCTTGATATTGAATTTAATAATGCCTATGTTACACAGTTCATGCCAGGACTTAATGATGGGATCTTTGTGGAGAGCACCTTGCCCAGGCCTTGGCACACTGTGTGCCCTCCATAGGTAATGAACTCGCTTCCCCTTTCCTCGTTGGATTCCAGCTGAGAGAAGACAAGGCCAAATCAACTTCTAGACATGCAGATTTGCTGTCTTTACCACTGTCTGCAGGGATCTGTGCTTGGCCGGTTTCAGATACTTTTAAACAAAAGTAAAAGAGCTTTAATTATGCCCTTGTTTGTGGTTTGGTTTGGTTGCCTCATTAAAAGATTCGAGAATACTGCCCGCCCTCTGGCTGCTGCAAAGTGCAGGCCTGGCAGGAAGTCAGGAATGGTAAGTTGGGCCTTTCTGGTGAGGCTCCCAAGTTCTTCTGGCTCAGAGATGGGGCTGGCCGTGTCGTCTGGGCGGGGTGTGGCTCAGGGCACAGCTCCTGAGTCCATGTTTGCTCCGGCATCACCCCTGCAGTGGGTGTGTCCTTGGCCTTTATAGTCACACTCGCTGCTGCTCTTCCCTTCCTGTTCCCTCAATTTCAGTTGCAGTCTTCCTCTTAATACAGATGACAGACACCACTGCGATTCGTACCGAGCAGACAGCAGGAGTGTTTAGAGTGACTTTGTCGTCACATTGCCCAGATTCCAGTCCACTTCATACCAGGTGGTCTTAGATATAAGGAACCTCAGTTTCCTTATCTGCAGAATGGAATAGTGGTAGCACTAATCTTACAGGATTGTATGAGGATTAACCTATGAAAAGTGGTTAACGCAGATCCTGTCCCATAAGTAAAAATTGCCTATATTAATATCAGTAATGGGCTTCCCTGGTGACTCCGTGGTGAAGAACTCACCTGCCAATGCAGGAGATGTAGGAGATTCGGCTTTGATCCCCGGGTCGGGAAGATCGCCTGGAAGAGGAAGCGGCAATCCACTCCAGTGTTCTTGCCCAGACAATCCCATGGACAGAGGAGCCTGGTGGGCCACAGTCCATAGGGTCACACAGAGTTGGACGCGACTGAAGCGACTTAGCCTGTACACACAGCCTCCCAGCGGGCACAGAGCTCTCCTAGTGGTCCAGCTTAGGACTTTATTCTTCTCTGTGTGGCTTGGACCATTCTGATTTTCACTGTGCCTCTTAAAGCAAAGGTGTTCAAGATGTTATATCTGCCTTTTTACTTCAAGCCAGGAGACCAAGTTGACTCCCCAGGAGATCCTGTCTGCTCCCCAGGAGATCCTGTCTGCTCCCCGGGAGATCCTGTCTGCTCCCCGACCTTTGCTGCTGTTGTTCAGTTGTTCAGTCATGTCTGATTCTTTGCGACCCTGTGGACTGTAGCCCACCAGGCTCCTCTGTCCATGGGATTCTCTAGGCAAGAATACTGGAGTGGGCTGCCATTTCCTTCTCCAGGGGATCTTTCCGACCTAGGGATCAAACTCCTGTCTCCTGCATTGGCAGGCGGATTCTTTACCTCTGAGCCACCAGGAAAGCCCCCTCCATCCTTTAGCAGGAACCAAATAAATGCCCTGACAAGCACCAGCTCCAAAGGCAGATGTGTCACCCTTCTCTTTTGGTTACTTTCCAGCACTCTCTGGTCTGGGCAGCCTCTCCTCCCCCTCCAGCTAGCCACTGGGGCTTGCTTACCTTTTTTTTTTTTTGCTGCACCGGGAAGCATTTGACACCTTAGTTCCCTGACCAGGAATCGAACCTCCTCCCCGCTCAGTGGAAGCTCAGAGTCTTCAACCACCGGACCACCAGGGATTCCCAGGTCTGACCTTTGAGAAGGACCTCTCTGCTGTCCCGACCCATGGGGGCCCCAGTTCTGTCCTGGATGGATGACCATGGCTCCCGGGAATGAGGAATGGAGGCCTGAAAGCCTTGCTGGGTGTGAACTTCCCACTCATTTAAAATCACCTCTTTCTCCATTTTTATTTTTATAACAAAATCACAACAGTGGCTGCTCTGTGTGTGCATTGTCAAAAAAAGAACTGTGGAAAAGTGAAAAGCATGTCCTTCATGTAATCATACCGTGAACCTGAGTCAAATATTATACTTACTCATTAATGAGAGAACCAGTAAATCGGTAAACAGAGAACACTGGAAGAAGTGGGTGTTCGTAGGCATTTTGGGGGAAAAAAGTAAAAGGATAGAAGAGAATGATTAGGTAAGTGTGGAGAGAATGGTGAGGTACCATTCAGATCAGCCCTGAGGTACCCCAGCTTCTGGGAGTGCTGCCAACAAAAAGCCTCTCTGTCAGCTCCCCTCAGAGTGCAGGGGAGAGAAGGTTTCCCCGTCTTCTCTTTCCGGTCCTGTGGGTGGTTGGTCTAATGATTACCTTAACATAAACCAGGTTCACAGGAAGAAAAGCAGATTTAACTTTGTATGAACGGGAGCTCACAGAAAATATGAAACTCCAGGAAGCGACCAAAGTGAGGGCTTCCCTGGTGGCTCAGCGAATAGGAATCCACCTGCCAATGCAGGAGACGTGGGTTCCATCCCTGGTCCAGGAGGATCCCATGTGCTGAGGAGCAACTAAGCCCGGGCACCACAGCTACTAAGCTCTCGCACCTAGAGCCCGGGAGCCACAGTCACGGAGCCCACATGCCTCAGGGACTGGCGCCAGGGTGCCCTAGAGCCTGTGCACCCAACGAGAGAAGTCAGCACAGTTAGAAGCCCGCTCACCACAGCCAGAGAGAAATCCATGCAGCTATGAAGACCCAGCAGAGCCAAAAACAAATAAGTAAATGCAATTATTCTTTTAAAAAAGGAAGTGACTAAGGTAGGCAGCTTTTTAACCTTTTAAAGAAAGAGACAATACATTTTGAAGAATTAACAAGACAGAGGGATCTGGACTTGGGGTGGTAAAGTAGCGAAAAAGTAACGGGGCTTGTAGACACAGCCTTCTCAGCCTTGAATTCCCTATCTCTGGTGATAAGGATGTCTCTCTCCTTTCTGTTACGGGGAGTGTGCCTTTCATGTGGGAGGTTTATATCCTTCTTTTAGAGAGACAGAGAATATATTTGTTTTTTTGCCATAGCTGTTCCATAAATAACTTTAACTCAAAATAATCAATATACCTAAGTGTGGTGTATTTGGGGCAGCCTGCCCAGAACCCCATCAAGGGGATGCCTGAGGAAAGTCCCCTGGCCTGCTGGGCACCCCACGTCTGATCCATCTATTAAAGGCCAGACCTCTCAACCACTGCTTGCATCTCTCCAGGCTTATCCTGTCTTCAGAACTGCCCACAGGGCCGGCTGAGGCTTCTGTTGTGACCACATCCTAGTTCACTTTTTCTCTCTACCCAGAAATCTTCAAGGTAACAAGTAGCTTCACAGTGTCCACGCCCTTAATATATGTTGTTGTTCAGTCACGCCAGTGACTGTTGTGGCCAGTTCAGTTGTGGCCAGCTCTTTGCAGTCCCATGGACTGCAGCACACCAGGCTTCCCTGTCCTTCACTATCTGCTGGAGTTTGCTCAAAGTCACGACCATTGAGTCAGTGATGCCATCCAACCATCTCATCCTCTGCTGTCCCCTTCTCCTCCTGCCCTCAATCTTTCCCAGCATCAGGGTCTTTTCAGATGAGTCAGCTCTTTGCATCAGGTAGCCAAAGTATTGGAGTTTCAGCTTCAGCATCAGTCCTTCCAATGAATATTCAGGGTTGATTTCCTTGAGGATTGACTGGTTTGATCTTGCAGGGACTCTTAAGGGTCTTCTCCCCTTTCAAACCACAGTTTAAAAGCCTAAAGTATTTGACCATAATAAGTTGACCTTATTTATGGTCAATAGCAAAATCGGACCCAGATATATTCCTCTAGATACCGGGGTTTGGCCGATCTGTAGAGTCAGACAGCAAATATTTTAGGCTTTGCAGGCCCCCTGTCTCTTGTGCTCTCCAACTCTTCAACTTTGCCCTGGGAGCAGGAAAGCAATCACGAAGACTAAACAAAGGACTGTGTTCCGGCAACACTCCTTACAAAAACAGGTGGAGGGCGGGATCTGGCCCACGAACCAGAGTGCCGACCCCTGCCCTGGAGAGTTAAGTCATCCTTGGGCAAGTCTGTTAGTGCCCTAGGGTGAGAGGACAAGCTGCCTGCCGTCTTTGCTCCGCTTGATGCTTGTAGGATATAATGTCTTTTTATTTATTTGCCTATTTTTGGCTGCACCGGGTCTCCGTTGCTGTGCGAGGGCTTCTCTGTGGCGAAGCGGAGCTCCTCCTTGTTGTGGCGCCTGAGCGTCTCCTTGTGGTGGCTTCTCTCGCTGCGGATCCAGGCTCCAGGGCACGAGCGCTTCAGTAGCGCAGGGCGTGCGCTCAGCAGCGGTGGCGCATGGGCCCTAGAGCGCAGACTCAGCGGTGGCGCATGGGCCCTAGAGCGCAGACTCAGTGGTGGCGCATGGGCCCTAGAGCGCAGACTCAGTGGCCGTGGCGCATGGGCCCTAGAGCGCAGACTCAGCGGTGGCGCATGGGCCCTAGAGCGCAGACTCAGTGGCCGTGGCGCACAGGCTTAGCTGCTCCTTGGCATGTGGACTCTTCCCAGACCAGGGGTCAAACCCACGTCCCATGCACCGGCAGATGATTCTTAAGCACTGGCCCACCAGGAAAGTCCAGGATGTAATTTCTAAAGCTTACAACTGCCTACAAAGTGCGTGTCTCAACCATTCCACAAAGGAGGTACCAGGATTGGTGAGGATTCTCCATGGTCTTAGTATTTCGGTGGCTGATAGTCTGAAAGTGAGCTTGGTGGATCTAGCCCTGAGCCAGCCCTGCCCCCTTGGACCAGCCTCCTTCAGTCCTGGGAAGTCCTCCTTCTCACTCAGTCACGGGAAGCAGAGGTTTGAGTGACTCATGGAGAAAAGCACCCCCAAACAGAGCTGACTGCAGGTTCACGGAGCCCAGAGGCATCTGAAGAGGCTGTGCCCAGCATCCCACTCTGCAGGTGTGCTGGGCTCGGTGCAGAGTAGGTGGATTTCCCTGTGAGTAAGGCAGTTTGAGTGCTGAGAGCCCTTATCCATTAGGGTGTTAAAGGCGTGCCCCTGAACCTTGTTTCCTGGACCTCGTTCCTCTGAAATCAGGATGAGGCGGCAGTAGCTTACACATGGAGGCAGAGGTCTTACCTGGCCATGCCCCATGCTGCCTGTGACGTCGACAAAGCCCCAAGGCTCTGATAGCACCACTGTGAAATGTGCAGGGTCTCTCTTCCAGCTGTGCCTTCACCAAAGTCCATTCAACAGGGCCTGGATTCAAATTCTGACTCCTCACCAACTTTATGACCATAGGCCACTTTTTAAAATCTCTCTGTACTGTTCAATATGAAAATGAAATGAATGTGAAGCTTGTAGAATAATACTTGTAACAGAGTAAGCACTATGAAAGTATTTTCTGTTATATTTTTTATTATTGTTATTATCTTTAAGTGCTGTTATCTTTAGCGCTTAGTATGGTATCTTGCTAGTAATTGTTGTGGTTTAGTTGTTCAGTCATGTCCAACTCTTTGCAACCCCCTGGACTGCAGCATGCCAGGCTTCCCTGTCCTTTACCAAATCCAGAGTTTGGCTCAAACTTATGTCCATTGAGTTGGTGATGCCATCCAACCATCTCATCCTCTGTCGTCCCCTTTTCCTCCTGCCCTCAATCTTTCCCAGCATCGAGGTCTTTTCTAGTGAGTCAGCTCTTCTCATCAGGTGGCCAAAGTCTTGGAGCTTCAGCTTTAGCGTTGGTCCTTCCAATGAATATTCAGAGTTGATTTCCTTTAGGATTGACTAGCTTGATCTTCTTGCTGTCCAAGGGACTCCCCAGAGTCTTCTCCAGTACAGGGGCTCATTAAGTGTCATTCGATACATAAATGAGCCATGTAATAAATTAGATTCATATTCAGTCTGGAGCACTGCTCTCTAGTGGAATTCCATGTGATGGGAGCATGCTTAACTCCATGCTGTCCAGTAGAACATCCACTGGCCACATTTGGATAATGAGTACTTGACATGCAGGTATTGTGACTGAGGAACTGCATTTTCAATTTTATTCAATCTTAGTTTAAACTTCCAGCCACATGAGCCTGCCTACTGGCTACCATGTTGGACAGCACAGCCCTCTGTACAGTCTAGTGTTCAGAGAGTGTGTTTCAGTGTTTGGCATTTTTCAGACATCTGCAACTGATTCACATGCAGCCAGAATTGAGAACCACAGGACTAGAACACTTAGGCCAGTACTTCTCATCCAGCCCTACATATCCATCAAGAAATAAATTCAAGAAGTGAATATTAAGCTCCCACTGTAGGCTAGTTACTCTTCTGGGCACTAGCAATCAGCAAAGAGAGAGAGATCTTGGCTGTCCAAGAATTCGTGGACTAGTGGAAGAGGAGATAAAGGCACAAATAGGCCAGTGTTTTTTTGTTTTTGTTTGTTTGTTTGTTTGTTTGTTTTGTATCACTGGGGAAGAAAGAGTTTGCACTAGCTGTCTCAGTAGGATTTTGTAGAACTGTATATGAATGTACGATGATCTTTGATGTGAATCAACCAGGGTTGGATGTTCTGGTGATTTGGGCCGGTTGTTGTTGCTCAGTTGCTCAGTCGTGTCTGATTCTTTGTGACCCCATGGACAGCAGCATGCCAGGCTTCCCTGTCCTTCACTATCTCCTGGAGCTTGCTCAAACTGACGTCCATTGAGTCAATGATGCCATCCAACCATCTCGTCCTCTGTTACCCCCTTCTCCTTCAGACAAGGTGCTTGAGTCCAGTCAGGACAAAGAGGGTGTTGCAATGGTGACTGGCTTGGAGGGAGTTATGGTGCTTGTTTAAGGAAAGCCTCTGTCAGAAGGGAACACCTGAGCTGAGACCTGCGTGGTGAGAAGGAGTGAGCCTTGTCATGATCTGAGGTCAGAGGATTCTGGCAGAGGGAGAAGCAAATGGTCTTGAAATTGGGGCTGTGCTTGGCCTTTTTGCAAAACAGGAGGAAGGCCAGTGTGATGGGAATGGCAGACACAAAAGACTGTGAACACTGGTGAGCTTGGAGAGGAGGGGAGGGTGGAGTTTTCCAGGACCGCGTGGGCCAGGGTCCTGAGTTAGGATTTTGTTCTAAGAGCTGTGGGGGACTGTAGGACCACCCTGAGCAATGCCTCCTGGACTCAGTGTCTCTTATCTCAGTTGTCATGCTGTGCATGGGTGATGGGGAGGGGCGTGGTGGTGTGTGGTAGTTCAGCGGGGGGCGTACTGGTGCCAGGGCACTGACAGTGGCTGTGTAGCTGGAAGGGTCAACAGACAGGTATCTACCCAGGCAGAGCCGACAGAACATACTGCTGGGTGGATTGGATCTTGAAGGTCACAGAGTTTTTATATGCCCTCCTCCCCAAGTATACCTACTTCCCAGGTGGCTCAGCAGTAAAGAATCCACCTGCCAATGCAGGAGACCCAGATTTGATCCCTGGGTCAGGAAGATCCCCTAAAGAAGGGAATGACAACCCACTCCCGTATTCCTGCCTGGGAATCCCATGGACGGAGGAGACTGGTAGGCTACAGTCCATGGGGTTGCAAAAGAGTCAGACATGACTTGGCAACTAAACAACAACAAACAGCAACCCCAAATATACCTGTACAGGTAGCCTGAGCATCTGGTATTCCCTCTAAGTTCAGCTTCCTCCCCTCTTCAGGAGGCTGCTGAGAAACTGTGATGCCAGGAAGTGTAGGTTAGGGGATTATAAAGCAGGCAGCCTGAGGCAATGTTCTCTGACTTTAAAGTGCACATCATCTGGGGATCTCCTTAAAAGGCAGAGCCTGACTTTGTTGGTCTAGAGTGTTGGCCTGAGCTTTTGCATTTCTAAAAGGCTCCCCCATGCTGCCAGGACCACCTGTGCTTGAGCCCCACTTTACCTAGGGAGGGCTGACTTCCTGCTACACAAGGGCATGAAACTGTGACCCTCCAGAGCCTGTGAGTCTTTGGAGCAGGTTGCAGGTGCCTGGGAAGTTCTCGCGAGAATCACGCAGGAGTCCATTCTTCTAGATCCACGGGAGCATCTTGGACTTGTGGTCCTGAGCCGTCTCTAGAGACCCAAGGAATCTGCTTTGTGCTTAGAGGATCCACGGGCCCCTTTGTTTGTCCTTTGGAAGCCAAATTGCTCAACAATTATTTCACAGCCTGTAGCAGTGTAGGGGCAGCTTTTCAAATCCAATCTCCAGAACTACATTTGAGGAGGGATATATTTTACATGAAAAAGAAGCCTTTAAAGCAAAATGACCTGTGGGCAAGAAGGCTTGGGACTCTCTTGTGTTGTGTGTTATTAACACAATGCTTTTAACTTGATGTCTGGGTGGGAGAAATGAGACTTGATTGCAGGAGATATTAACAATGAGATGATCAGTTTGAACTGAGAGGGAAGTTTGACTCTGAAGTGATGCCTCCGGCTCCAGATCCGTTTCTTAATGGAAAGGGAAAAGGAAGTGTCAAGAAGTTTAATCTGATACATTTCACTGAAGAGCATCCCTATAAGTGAAACCTATTACCAGGCTGCAGGATTTAGGGCTGTTTTGAAATGAATGTACTTACTCCCTTGTAGAAGGGATTAGTTCAACCATATTGATCATCTGGGGGCCAGGACTGAATGTTTTATTGAGGCAGGGTTTCATATGGAAGCTTTTTGTAAATGAAACTAACATTTGATGACTGGGAGAAAATTACTATGACTTGCCATCTGGTTCCTCAGCCAATACCACTGATTCATGGTGCTTGTAGTGGTTCTTAATAATCTGTCCCATTTCATATTGTATGAGATATTGAAGCTATTTTCCTAATTCCTCCAGTCTAAACATTTAGGGTTATTGCACCAAGCTTCCACTCCAGCTGTCTTTGATGGAATTTTTTTGAATTCTCCAGTGCTGTCACATTTATCATTATAGGCTATTACATTATCACGTGGTAGTTTGCATTTTTATTATGTTCTTCACTTCTAATATATTCAGATCTTCCTTGTGGAACCCACATAGATTTCTTTTTAAGTAGGTGGGGGGAGGACATTGAACTATCTCAACTCACATCACTCAAAATGATCAATATCCTTTCTTATTTCTGAGTGAGAAGCTATTCAGTAAAGCCCCTTCCTCTGTGTGTGGGTTTGCCCCCATTTCCAGTGTTTGTTTTTCCTGTTTATTTCTCTTTTCTTTCTAGAATTACTACTTACCCCAGAGATAGCTGCTTAAAAGAAGGGGTCAGGCACAGTCTGAGAGAGTCCTTAATGAAATGTCTCCGGTTCATAATAGAGTCCTAGAATTATGGCAGCAGCTTTTTCTGTGTTTGTAGAAGTGTTCCCAGCATAAGGGCTTCCCGGGTGGCGCTAAGAACCCTTCTGCCAATGCAGAAGACATGAGAGACGCGAGACGCGGGTTCAATCCCTGGGTCAGAAAGATCCCCTGGAGAAGGGAATGACAACCCACTCCAGTATTCTTGCTTGGAGAGTCCCATAGACAAAGGAGCCTGGTAGGCTACAGTCTATAGAGTCGCACAGAGTCGGACATGACTGAGCGACTGAGCATGCACACGTCTCTGTAAACCAGCATGTAGCTTCCTGGGTGGGGAGTCAGAGTGATGGCCCAGATGATCACAAAGCACCCTTATCTGCCAATAAAATAAAAGTCAAATACACGGCATGGCCACAGTTACTCTTCAGGGGTAGAACTCCAGGCAGAAGTGGGGCCTTCCTGGTGGCTCAGTGGATAGGAATCTGCCTGCCAATGCATGGGATGTGGGTTTGATCCCTGGCCCTGGAAGATTCCCTCATATGGTGGAGCAATGAAGCACACACCACAACTATTGAGCCTGTGCTCTGGAGCCCAGAAGTTGCAACTATTGAGCCCGAGTGTTGCAACTGCTGAAGCCCTGGAATCTAGAGCCCCTGTTCTGCCAGAAAGAGTAGCCCGATGAGCAGAGGAAGCCCGCACCAAGCAACAAAGACCCAGCACTCCAAAATAAAAATAAATAAATAAACATTTTTTAAGTGGTGCATGGCACTGCTTCTTCTGGAGGGACACTCTTCCCATGGTGAATGAAGGTGTCTATCATCCTGATACGCTGTATCTTGTAAGAGAATGGTCAGAACTGTCTTTAGAGAAATCTCTGTGACACCAGCTGTGGTTCTGCCAGGAGATATCGTAGCCTCAGGAGCCCAACAGCCCTGGGTGGAAATCCTGCCTCTGCCACTTTCTAGCTGCATGGTCTTAGGAAGAATAGGCAACTGTTTTGATCCTTAGTCTCCTCTGGAAAATAGAAGCCTGCCTTCTTGGCCACTGGAGAGTTGTAAGAATTTACAATAACTTTCTACCACACCGTGTGCCACTGTTTGTATTAGCTGCTGCTTTCAAAATGAAGCAAGCATATTAAGGAGTTGGACGTGACTGCTCATCTTTTATCCTGGGTTTTACTTTCTTTGTGCTGTTCTAAGTAACCTCAGTCGTGTCTGACTCTGCAACACTGTGGACTGCACCTCTGTCCATGGGATTCTCCAGGCAACAATACTGGAGTGGGTTGCCATTTCTTTCTCTAAGGGATCTTCCTGACCCAGGGATCGAACCCTCATCTCTTATGTTTCCTGCATTGGCAGGCAGGTTCTTTACCACTGGCGCCACCTGGGAAGCCCCTTTACATTGTTTGGTTCAGCATAAACAATCAACAGCCTTCAACTGGACTGTTTCTTTCCTCCTGGCTCTTTAGACTCTGTTGCAAGCAGTTTTCACTGCTGATGCAAATGCTGAGACTGTCATCTTGATAAAGCCTGTCTCCCTGGATACCAATGGCTGAGTGGATGTTTTTGTTCCCATGTGCCAGGCTGAATCTACCCTGCAGCCCATGCTCTGGCGGCAGGGCGCCCAGGGCAGTGTCGGAACTGGATGTCCAGCGCCTGCGACTGCAAGGCCATCTCCTCTGTCTTCTTACCCGTTGAGGCATCCTGCAGTGGTTGACATGTCAGCTGCGGGAGCTTTCTAAACAGCTGGGCCAAGCCAGTTGCCTCTGAAGGCATGAGAGTCTTCGCTCTAGGCACACACAGTTTTCTGTGTTGGAATGGAATGAGAGGCAGAAAGCACACGCTCGTGGTTTCTTTCCAGTGTTCTTGGGTTGCATGCTGGTGTCTCTTTCAACACATCTTATTTCCTAAGCATGAAGTCAGAGGGAGATAATGTGACCCAGTTAACATGACAGGGCTCCCGTGTGTCGCAGGGGGAGGCATCCACTGACCATCCATCACACACAGCTCCCTGTGTAAGAACAGGGCTCTGACCCTGGGTCAAGAGTGCACGTAGCAACATACTCTCAGCTCTCTGGTCTCAAGTGAGACAACAGCCACTTTCTTACCAACTGGATGTACTGCCCTGTATATTGTTCCACTGGAGAGGCAGTGCCTCTGTTCTAGAAAGTGGAGACTGCAGTCTTCACAGAATGCCCTTTCTTGTACATTTGATAACGTTTCTAATACCATCTTAGACCTGCTTGTCCCTGTGGTTTCCCAAAACAATAGGTCTCTCCCAGCCTCTAGATTTCATGAGACACAAAACATCTCATTTCCATAATTGTTCTCCTTTTGAGGCCTGGCTCTATTATTCTCTGCCCCCCAGAACCATTTGGGTCTCTTCTCAAAGGGCCAAGAAGGCTGTACACACTTGCTCATTTCCAACTCATCTGGAAAAATTCAGCTAAAGGAATCTGACATTTCGATCCACAAGCACTTAGCATTAGTCTCAGGGAGTTGGGGTCTTCTTCTCCATGCCTTCATCATGAGACCGCCAGCCCATGCATACTCATTGAGAGTGATAACACCCGTGTGTGTTTGTGTGTGTGTGTGCACATGCTTAGTCGCTCAGTCATGTCCAACTCTTTGTGACCCCATGGACAGTAGCCCAACAGGCTCCTCTGTCCATGGGATTTCCCAGGCAAGAGTACTGGAGTGGGTTGCCATTTTCCTCCTCTGGAGGATCTTCCCAACCCAAGGATCAAACTGTCATCTCCGGTGTCTCTTGGTTTGGCAGGTGGATTCTTTACAGCTGAGCCACCTGCCAGTCCCCCACCCCTGCTGCTGCTGCTGCTAAGTCGCTTCAGTTGTTTCCAACTCTGTGCTACTCCATACTCCTAGTGGAGGGAAAATTGCATCTTGTGGGTGGGGGAGGGGCACAAAGATTGGAATCTTCTTTTTCTGTATAAACCATAAATGGATACACAGCTTATAAGCAGATGTACAGTATGTCTATCAAAATATCACGTGGGCCCGATTAGGAAGAAAGGTCTAAAAAGGTTCTTGGGTGTGTAATAATGAAAGAAGATTGAAAACCGCTGCTCTAAAATTTTCTCTTGATGCCTCCTATTCCCTACTCACAGTCAGTATAGCTTAAAAGGAGACCCCTTGCTCTCCACTTGGGGTGAAGACATCGCCAGGTGCAGTTCTGGAAGGAAGGAAAAGCTAGTGTATTTCCAGCTGAATATTTGTTCATAACTCTTTATGGAAAAGTCAAGCCCGAGTTTTAAAAATAGCACCCCTAATATACCCTTTTAGAATCTTCTGGAACTCTGGACATCACCTGGGTGATGGTTAAATAGTCACACCAACACAAGTTCCACAGCTACCAATTTAAGAGGAGGAGGGAAAGTGGCTTAGATTGGAAGCTGACCCAGGTCCAGAAAACAGAACCATTCCATAGGCCTCCTGCTCATAGCCTCTGCTCACCTCTGTGGCTGGCAACTCGATGGCACAGCCTAATTCAGCTTCTGTACATGGGTACTGAACTGAATCTTGGACACTGAGTTTTGGTCAATATCAAAAAAAAGAATAGCTTTATTGCTTTGCTAGATAGAAGGTTTATTGCTTTGGCCTAGGTAGAAGGCCACAGTGGGCTAATGCCCTCAAAGCTGTGCGTCTGAACCTGCAGGGGGAGGTGAGAAGTTTTATAGTAATCCTAGGGAAAAGTTTTCAGAGAAGGCAATGGCAACCCACTCCAGTACTCTTGCCTGGAAAATCCCATGGATGGAGGAGCCTGGTAGGCTGCAGTCCATGGGGTCGTGAAGTCGGGCATGAGTGAGTGACTTCACTTTCACTTTTCACTTTCATGCATTGGAGAAGGAAATGGCAACCCACTCCAGTGTTCTTGCCTGGAGAATCCCAGGGACGGGGGAGCCTGGTGGGCTGCCGTCTATGGGGTCACACAGAGTCGGACACGACTGAAGTGACTTAGCAGCAGCAGCAGCAGCAGTGAAAAGTTTTACAGAGGGCATGATCAGCTTGTGGACATTCTTCTGAAGGGTTGCTGGTAAGGTAAGGGGGAGTCAGCACTTCTGGTTCCAACCAGCCTGGGGTTTGCATGCCTACGGGCAGCGTACGGTTACCTTCTCCCACCTGGTGGGGGTTTTAGTTCTGCAGAATATCCCTTGAGGAGGAGTCAGGACCCTGCCACAGGGCTGCACTACGGTTTCTTGACTGTTACTCCCTTGTCCCCCCGTCATCTGCCTTTCCCTGATTAGATCACCTTTGAACCTGTCCTTTGGAGCCCAGGGAAAGTCTTGAAGGCTGAGTGAAGCCTATTGACTACAAACAAGAAATGGGGGACACAGAAACCCTTTTTTGGACAGGAGCCCCACAGGGTCCTGCTCAGTTTTGATGGCATAGTTCACCAAACACACTCCAGCCCTTTACACTTCCTTGAATTTGTGAGGAAGGCTCTCTCCACTCACTCAGATTTCCCTTTCTTTCATCTTGATCTATCAACCTTCTACTGGTTCTATAAGTCCTAGCTCCAAAGATTTCTCTTGCAGGAAGTCTTTCATGAACCCCCCTATCCACCTCCATTTTCTTACAGCACTTACCACATTCTGCCTTACATTTTGGTTATTTGTACACGTTGCCTTATTTTTCCATTTTATTGAGTTATAATTAATATACCATAAAACCCATCCATTCTAAGTACACAATTCAGTGATCTTTTAGTAGGTTTCTAACATTGTGCAACCAACCCCAAGCCCAGGTTTAAAACATGTCTGTCACTCCAAGAAGCTTGCTCATGGCTATTACAGTCTGGTTTCACCCCAGCCCCAGGCACCTGCTTTCATTCTCTGTAGGCTGGCCTTTTCTGGATGTTCCATGTAAATGGAATAGTACAATATATAATCTTTTTCTTCTGGCTTCTTTCAATTAACATAATCTTTGCAAAGCTAATTTATGTTGTAGCATGTTTTGGTAGTTCCATTCTGTTGCCGAACACTATTCCTTGAAATTATAATTTACTGTCTGTTAGGTAGGAGATTAGTCCTGGGTGTTCATTGGAAGGACTGATGCTAAAGCTGAAACTCCAATACTTTGGCCACCTCATGTGAAGAGTTGACTCATTGGAAAAGACCCTGATGCTGGGAGGGATTGGGGGCAGGAGGAGAAGGGGACGACAGAGGATGAGATGGCTGGATGGCATCGCCACTCGATGGACATGAGTTTGAGTGAACTCTGGGAGTTGGTGATGGACAGGGAGGCCTGGCATGCTGTGATTCATGGGGTCGCAAAGAGTCAGACACAACTGAGCAACTGAACTGAACTGAGGTAAACTGGATTGAATTAGTATTGTATTTATGGATATACCACATTTTGTTTATTCATTAACCATTGGTTATCAATGGATTGTTTTCAGCTTGGGATTATTATGAATAATGCTATTTGCAATCTTTCTATAGACATGTTTTTGATTTTTTTAGATAAAATTGCAAATGGAATGGCTGGGTCATGTGGTAAATTTTTATGTTATAGAAGTACAGTTGATTTACAATGTGGTGTTAGTATCAGGTATACAGCAAAGTGATTCAGTTATACATGTACATATATATATATATGTATATATCTATATATACTTTTTCAGATTCTTTTCCTTTATAGGTTATTAAAAGATAATGAGTATAGTTCCCTGTGCTACGTTGTAGATCTTTCTTGGTTATCTGTTTCATGTATGGTAGTTCAGTTCAGTTCAGTTGCTCGGTCGTGTCCAACTCCTTGGGCTTCATGAACAGCAGCACACCAGGCCTCCCTGTCCATCATCAACTCCTGGAGTTCACCCAAACTCATGTCCATCGAGTGGTGATGCCATCCAGCCATCTCATCCTCTGTCGTCCCCTTCTCCTCCTGCCCTCAATCTTTCCCAGCATCAGGGTCTTTTCCAATGAGTCAGCTCTTCACATCAAGTGGTCAAAGTACTGGAGTTTCAGCTTCAACATCAGTCCTTGCAGTGAACACCCAGGACTGATCTCCTTTAGAATGGACTGGTTGGATCTTCTTGCAGTCCAAGGGATTCTCAAGAGTCTTCTCCAACACCAAAGGTCAAAAGCATCAATTCTATGTCACACAGATTTCTTTATAGTCCAACTCTCACATCGATACATGACCACTGGAAAAATCATAGCCTTGACTAGACGGACCTTTGTTGGCAAAGTAATGTCTCTGCTTTTCAATATGCTATCTAGGTTGGTCATTACTTTCCTTCCAAAGAGTAAGTGTCTTTTAATTTCATGGCTGCAGTCACCATCTGTAGTGATTCTGGAGCCCAAGAAAATAAAGTCAGCCACTGTTTCCACTGTTTCCCCATGTATTTGCCATGAAGTGATGGGACTGGATGCCATGATCTTAGTTTTCTGAATGTTGAGCTTTAAGCCAACTTTTTCACTCTCCTCTTTCACTTTCATCAAAAGGCTTTTTAGTTCTTCACTTTCTGCCATAAAGGTGGTGTCATCTGCATATCTGAGGTTATTGATATTTCTCCCAGCATTCTTGATTCCAGCTTGTGCTTCTTCCAGCCCAGCGTTTCCCATGATGTACTCTGCATATAAGTTAAATAAACAGGGTGACAATATACAGCCTTGATGTGCTCCTTTCCCTATTTGGAACCAGTCTGTTGTTCCATGTCCAGTTTTAACTGTTGCTTCCTGACCTGCATATAGGTTTCTCAAGAGGTAGGTCAGGTGATCTGTTATTCCCATCTCTTGAAGAATTTTCCACAGTTTATTGTGATCCACACAGTCAAAGCTCTGGCCTAGTCAATAAAGCAGAAATAGATTGTTTTCTAGAACTCTCTTGCTTTTTTAGTGTTTCAGTGGATGTTGGCAATTTGATCTCTGGTTCCTCTGCCTTTTCTCAAACCAGCTTGAACATCAGGAAGTTCACAGTTCACGTATTGCTAAAGCCTGGCTTGGAGAATTTTGAGCATGACTTTACTAGCGTGTGAGAAGAGTGCAATTGTGTGGTAGTTTGAGCATTTTTTGGTATTGCCTTGCTTTGGGATTGGAATAAAAACTGACCTTTTCCAGTCCTGTGGCCACTGCTGAGTTTTCCAAATTTGCTGGCATATTGAGTGCAGCACTTTCACAGCATCATCTTTCAGGATTTGAAATAGCTCAACTGGAATTCCATCACCTCCACTAGCTTTGTTCATAGTGATGCTTTCTAAGGCCCACTTGACTTCACATTCCAGGATGTCTGGCTCTCAGTGAGTGATAACACCATCGTGATTATCTGGGTCATGATGATCTTTTTTATACAGTTCTCCTGTGTATTCTTGCCATCTCTTCTTAATATCTTCTGCTTCTGTTAGGTCCATACCATTTCTGTCCTTTATCGATCCCATCTTTGCATGAAATGTTCCCTTGGTATCTCTAATTTTCTTGAAGAGATCTCTAGTCTTTCCCATTCTATTGTTTTCCTCTATTTATTTGCATTGATCACTGAGGAAGGCTTTCCTATCTCTCCTTGCTATTCTTTGGAACTCTGCATTCAGATGGGTATATCTTTTCTTTTTTCCTTTGCTTTTTGCTTCTCTTATTTTCATAGCTATTTGTAAGTCCTCCCCAGACAGCCATTTTGCTTTTTTGCATTTCTTTTCTTGGGGATGGTCTTGTCCCTGTCTCTTGTACAATGTAATGAATCTCTGTCCATAGTTCACCAGGCACTCCTTCAGATCTAGTCCCTTAAATCTATCAGTTTCTCCATATCCTTGTTAATGCTTCGTATTGTCTTTATATTTTTTATTACACCCATTCTAGTGGGTGAGTAGCAGTACTTTATGATTTTCATTTGCATTTCCCTAAAAACTAAAGATGTTGAGCATGTTTTCAAAAGCTTATTAGGCATTTGTATTGGTGGAATGTCTGTTTAAATTGCCAATTTTTAAAATTGGGTTGTCTGTCATTTTATTGTTAAGTTGTAGCATTGGTAGAAAGTGTTGTTCAGATCTCTATTCTTAACTGATTTTCTTTCTATCAGTTATTTCTATTTTATCAGTTATTAAGAGGCATATTAAGGTCTGTATCTATTATCATTGAATTGTTTATTTCTCCTTTTGTTTGTCAATTTCTGCCTCATTTATTAGGGGCTGTCTTATTAGTTTGATGTCATTAGCTTTACATCTACCATTTTGTAATTTGTTTTATATCTCATATCTTTTTGGTTTCTTTCATCTTTCTTTATTGCCTTCTTCTGTGTTAAATAGTTATGTTTTATTTTAATTCCTTCTCTCCTTATGTTTTGAGTTATTTTCCTAGCAACTGCATCTACATTATGCATCTTAGGTTATCACAGTCTACTTCAGATTAGTACTGACTTAATTCCTATAAAACATGGAAGCTTTGCTCCAATACAGCTCGATTTCTTCCTCCTCATTTGTGCCACTGCCATACATATATTACATCTATATTTGTTGTAAATTAAACATTATACTTGTTTAATGTATCCTATACCTTTTATTATTTATTTTTTTAATATTTGAGTATCATCAAATTTGAGAAAACTCCCAGCACTCTTTTACATTGTTTTCATATTTTCTTCATATAAATTGTACACTTCTGTTTGTTGGTTTGTTTACTTGGGGCCATGCTAGGTCTTCATGGCTGGGCATCGGGCTTTCTCTAGCTGCAGCCAGCAAGGGCGATTTTTCCTTGTGCTGTGCGGGCTTCTCTCTGGGTGGCTCCTCTTGCAGCAGAACACAGACCCTAGGTGCACCGGCTTCAGCAGTTTGGCCACGTGGGCTCAGTAGTTGCGACTCTCAGCCTCTAGAGTGCGGGCTCAGTAGTTGGGCCCACAGGCTTAGTTGCTCTGTGGCATGTGAATCTTCTTGGACCAGGGATCAAACCTGTGTCCCCTGCATTGGGGTGGATTCTTATCCACTGTACCACCAGGGAAGTCCACAGTTCTATACCTATTAAAGAAGTTAAAAGGAAAAATAGATAGCCTTTTGTGTTTACCCACATATTTAATTTCCCTGATACTCTTGCTTAGTGTATACATTTGCGTTACTCTATGGTGTAATTTCCTTTCCACCCGAAGGAATTCCTTTTTAGTATTCCTTGCAAGGAAGATCTGCTAGCAATGAATTCTTCCAGTCTTGTTTATCTCAGAATACCTTTATTTTGCCTTCAGTTTCAAATGATAGTTTTGTTGGTCATGGGATCTGTGATTGACAGTTTCTTCTTTAAGTTCTTTAAGTATGCTGTTCCGCTGCTTTCTGTCTTACTTCGTTTCCAATGGAAAGTCAGCTCATAATCTTATTGAACATCCCTTGTGTGTGAAGGGTTTTTTTTTTTTTTTCCCCCCCTCATTACTTCTTTGAAGGTCATCTGTTGTTTTTTTTGCCTTTTAGTAAGTGAACAGGTTATAATGTGTCTGGGCATAGATCTCTTTGCTATTGCCCTATATGGGGTGTGTTGAGCTTCTTAAATGTATAATTTTTTTTTTTTTATTTTAGTAAATTTTGGATATTTTAGCCTTTTTTTTTTTCTTCAAATACTTTTTCAGCTCTTTTTCTCTCTTCTTACCTTATGGGACTTCCATTATATATATATTCGTTATACCTGCTGGTTCCCCATAGATCTCTGAGCTTCTGTTCTTTTTTTCTTCTCAGTTCTTCAGATTGATACTATATTAATTTATCTTCCAGTTCACTGATTATTTCTTCTGACATCTCACATCTGATATTGAGCCTCTCTAGTGAAATTTTAATTTCAGTCATGCTTTTCAACTGCAAAATTTCCATTTTGTTTCTTCTTGTTGTTATAATAACTGTGTCTTTATTCAGATTCTCCATTCATTGGATTATTATGATATTGTTATTAAAATTTTAAACATGGGTTTGTTTAGTGTTTTAAACACTTATGTTAGGTACTCTGAATCTTTGTTATGTCCAACAGTGAGGACCCACTCTGCCTCAACTTCTATTGATTACGTTTTTCCAGACTATGCTTCCCTGGATTTTTTTTTTCTTTTTCTTTTTCATGACTCTTAATGTTTTATGAAAAATTGAATGTATTAGATAATATATTCTAGCAACTCTGGATTCAGTTTTCTGTGCACACCCTCACTCTCCAAGTGAGATTTGTTTGTTATTGCTGTTTGATGACGTACCTAGACCAAATCTGTGGAATCTGTCTCTCTTGTGGTGTACGGTCACGGATGTCTCGGCTGTTTTTGGTTTTTAATTCTTGTGTGTGTATGTGTATGTTTCATGTTCTGAATTCTTGTTTTATTTTTAAGTCTTTCTTCCTAGGAGTCACCTCTGTGTTTGCATAGTCAATGGTGGGTCATTTCAGATGCCGCAAGCACTACGCTGTTATTCAGACTTAAGGCAGCTTTCCGTCTTCCCAGCCTTTACTTTCTTCTGCGCCCTCTGGCCTCGCCTCTGCCTGTGCACACAAGCTCACAGGCAGGAGTGAGGAGAGAGGGTGGACCCTCTCTGCTCTCTTCTCCACTTGTGCATGGCCTTTCAGGCAACCAGAGATCTGCGGGGGGCTTATCCAGGCAGGACTGTATGGTTGGTCTTCCCATTAATTTTCTGTCTAGTCAGCCAGTCTGTTGCTGGGCCCAGTCAGCATCAGGACCTCAGTGTAGCTGAAGTGGACTCCCCTGTCCATTTGCTGCCGGGATTGTTATTCTTACTTACAGCACCATGGGATGTGGGTTTTCACATCCACTGCAAATCCAGTGGACTCCCTCCAACCGCACGGCTGCTGGTTTGCAAGGCCAGTCCACCTGGTAGAACCCCTGGGTCAATGGGAGGGACATGGGAGCCAGGGAGGGAGCCCAGATCCCCACTCTTCTTACCAGAGGTTTGGAAGTTCTTGAATAAATGCTCCTCAATTTGTTATATGTTTTAGTCAGTTTCTAGAGTCTTGAAACAGTTGTTTTTGATAATTTTATCTGGTTTGAGCATTGTTCTTTGAGGAGAGGATTTTAAAGTTTAATTGGAGGATAATCGCTTTATAATGTTGTGTTTTTGCTGTACAAAAAGTGAATCAGCTATATGTATACCTACATTCCCTCTCTCTTGAGCCTTCCTCCCAGCCTCCCCCTTACCCCACCCCTCTGGGTCATCACTGCGCACCGGGCTGACTCCCTGAGGTTTTCAGCAGCTTCCCACTAGCTGTCTATTTCACACACGCTAGTGTACATATGTCGGTGCTACTGCCTCAATTCACCCCACGCTGGAAAGGGATTTTGTTAAGCTGCTCACACTGCTATTTTCACCCCATTATCCTTTCCCATCTTTTAGAGAGGAAAAACCATGTGGCAGAAAAATCTTGCCTCAGTTAAAGGTATGCACCCTGACACCAGACCTCCTGGGCTTTAATTAGCCCTGACCCTTTCTACCTGAAAGAACCTGGGCAAATTACTTAACCTCTGGGCCTCTGCCTCCTTAACCATAAAGTGGGGATAGTAATAGTACCTGCCTAATGGGATTATTGTGAGAATGAAGTGGATTAATAAACAGTGATAGGAGCAGTGCCTGCTGCACCACAGTGCTATAAAATGTTAGCTTGGGTTATTTCAGGGAGGGTTAGGACTTACGTGGGACTTCAGTTCCCATATCCTTGGCCTAGTACCTTGCCCACAGTCAGTCCCTCTGACCCACAGATCATCTTCATTAAGTGATGCTTGAAGTGTGGAGGAAATGAGGGCAACTCTCAGAGAAACCGCAGGCGTGAGGAGGAAAGACTGCAGGGGACCCAAGGAACAGATGGCTCTGTGCCTTGTTGAGGCCAAACGCTGTTCAGTCTTTGTCCTGGGCTCATGGGTATTTTTCCTCCCAGCACCAGGGATTGCCTGAAATGTCCAAGTGCTGCCCACGTACTGTATTGAGTTTGAGACCAGGTCTGCACTGTTGCATGAAGCAGTTAATTAGCACGGTCCCCGCATTTGAGAAATTTCCTTGCATCAGGCTCCAGGGGTGGACAGAACAGCTTGGCCAAGCTGCTGCTTTTGTTGTTGTTCAGTCACTCGGTCATTGACCCTTTGGGACCCCACGGACTGCAACGCTCAGGCTCCCCTGTCCTTCACTGTCTCCCGGAGTTTGCTCAAACGCATGTCCCTCGAGTCGGCAGTACCATCCAAGCACCTCCTGCTCTGCTGCCCGCTTCTCCTCGTCCTCTCATCTTTCCCGGGATCAGTGTTTTCCAATGAGTCAGCTTTTTGCATCAGGTGGCCAAAATATTGGAACTTTAGCAGCGGTCCTTCCAATGAATATTCATGGTTGATTTCCTTTAGGATTGAGTGGTTCGACCTCCTTGCAGTCCAAGGAACTCTCAAGGGTCTTCTCCAGCACCACAGTTCAAAAGCATCAGTTCTTTGGCGCTCAGCCTTCTTTATGGTCCAACCTTCATATCCATACATGACTACTGGAAAAACCGTAGCTTTGACTATACGCACTTTTGGACGGCTTCTTTAAGTACTTGCACAGAGGGGAGGATGGCTGGGGAACTGCAGGAGGACAGGGGAACTTACAATGTGTGTTTACCAACCCAGGTTGCTATGTGCCTGTGCAGAGCCATTGCATCTGTGGGGAACTGGTACTGTTGCCGCCAGTGGGCACAAGTCGGGTATGGACTGAATTCTGTCCCTGCTCACCACCTTGGGGGGGTCACTGTTGAGCAGGACAGCTGTATGTAGTGACTGGCTTATCCACCCTGGGCCCCACTCAGTGCTCAGAAGCAGGGCTGCAGACATGATAAAACAACTCTTGCTCTCAAGGAGTTTCATTCTTCCAGGGCTACGCCGGGCAGTGTTGGCAGAGAGAAGGTAAAGACAGGGGATGTTCATGCAGGAGGTGTCATTTGAACTGCCTGCTGTTGGATAAGGAAGGGTTTCTGCAGAGACTGGGTGTGGAATGGATGGTATTTGCTCATTTGCAGACCAGGGTAGGAAAGTGAGAGCAGGGCTTGCTGACCCCTGCTTGTGCAGGAAGCTGACGGAGAAGCAGGATGCAGCTGGATCTCTGCAGGTCTGGCAACCGAGGACAGGGAGCTTGGGCTCTCCTCATTGGCAGTGGGGGTCACTGGAGAGTTTTATGTGGAGAATTAATTGGGGATGGACTGAGCGAGGTGAGACAGCAAAGAACACAGCAGTCCCTGCCGGTGCACTTGGGAGAAGTCAGGGAGGAAGAGGGGATGAGCAAGAGGACTGAGACCTTCGGGGATTGGAGGAGGGGGTGGGAGGATGGGGAGGGAGAGGAGGAGGAGCAGAGGCCAGTGGGATGAGGGACCGAGGAGGCCCAGGGGGTTTCTGCAGCTTGGGACTGGGCAGATGATGTCCCTGGAGAAAGAGGTCAGAAGGGCCGTGCCCACTGAGTGATGAGGGGGGCAGAATTCTGTGCTGGGAGCTGTGGAGGCCGGGCTCAGTGACTGTCCCAGGCTGCAGGCAGGGACCAGGGGTCATGAGTACATGGGAAGTGGGGCACGTGGAGACCCTCCCGTGAGAATAGAGCAGTGACTCCAGAACCTCAGAAGTGACCTGAGAAAGCCCGGACGATGAAGGCAGGAAAATAGCATACCCATTGAAGATGTAGGAGCTCCTTGGGAAGTTTTAGCAGGAGCAGCTTCCACGGCCCTAGCAGAGTTGGAGAGCGCCGCTGCTCCATGTTGACTTGAGTGTGAAGAACAGGGCCATCTACTCTGCAGACATAGACTTCCTTTGGTATTTCTCTAAATATTATTTATTTATTTTGGTGGTGCTGGGTCTTAGCTGCAGCCCACAGGATCTTTAGCTGTGGCACGTAGGATCCAGTTCCCCGACTAGGGATGGAACCTGGGCCCCCTGCATTGGGAGCTGGGGGTCGTAACCACTGGACCCCCAGGGAAGTCCCAAGCATGGAAGGAAAGATCAACAATGACAGTTACCAGAAGGTGATTTCAAGTTTGGGTTTTGACATGGATGGGCATTGGGCAAGCTTGGGGAGAGAACAGAGATGCAGCCAGTGGAGGGGAAGAGAGGGAAAAGGAGGCAGAGTGGAGGGGCCTTCAGGAGAGAAAGAGGGATGGCTGGCAGAGGGAGCCGCACTGAGTCGGGGGAGGCTGGAGCTCAAGTGGACACCCTCTCCTAGCTCCGCCCCGAGTCACCTTCCACATCAGGATCCAGCAGGAAGACACTGTTGTTGCCTCCACACTCACGTCCACTTCTCCAGCTTGTCAGTCAATTACAGGGGCCCCTTGGGTGCTTAGTTCGTGTGTTGGCACAGCAGTTTTATCTCCTTGAACAGGGTAAGTTGCATCCAACAAGTAATAGACTATTTCACTCAGCAAGGAGCGAGGCCAAGTGGTGCTGAGTACTTGTTTCTAACATGGGCTAGGGGACATGGGCTGAGCATCAGGAAGCATTGTTGTCACTTATAGGCGCACACACGCGCGCGCGTGTGTGTGTGTGTGTGCTAAGTTGCTTCAGTTGTGTCTGCCTCTTTGCAACCCCACTGACTGTGGGGTCCAACTGGCCAGGCTCCTCTGTCCATGGGATTCTCCAGACAAGAATCCTGGAGTGGGCTGCCATTCCCTTCTCCTGTAGGCATGTGATCCTGGACTAACTACGTCTCCACTCTGGTCTCCTGGGTCCTCCGAGTAAAGTGTTGGAGGCGGGGCAGGGGGCAGTAGCTAGGTCATCTTCAACATCCATTTTGGCAGGAACGTCTGTCATTCCCTCCATCCATGAACATGTGTCTCCAGTGAAACCTGAGGGTGTGCTGTGCCTGAAAGTGAAAGTGAAGTAGCTCAGTCATGTCTGACTCTTTGCGACCCCATGGACTGTAGCCTACCAGGCTCCTCTATCCATGGGATTCTCCAGGCAATAGTACTGGTTGCCATTTCCTTCTCCAGGGGACCTTCCTGACCCAGGGATCGAACCCAGGTCTCCCGCATTGTAGACAGATGCTTTACTGTCTGAGCCACCAGGGAAGTGCTGTGCCTGAGATGCACTGAAATGACAGGAGAAGGATGTGTAACTGGATTTGAGCAGTGAGCTGGTGTGAGCAGGCTGGGGAAGATGAACTCTTTCCTTTATTGCTCTGACAGCAAAACTGGCCTAGTGGAGTCTTCTGGAAGCTTTTTTAATGCACACGAGCAAGCAGTGTTTTGTTCTGACCCCTGTTTATCTTACGCCTGGATGCACAGGCTTTGGCAACCGTATTCTTTTCTTATCAGCTTATTTGGGTGGTTCATTGCTGAGAGAGAATATAATTAGGCGCAAGTAGATTATCTTGGTATTTAGGACTTAACCTTACCTGTCTGGTGGTTTGCTCTTGAGGAATTTATAAGTAATGGCTTTGTACACTGTCCTGGTAGAAACAGTTTATGTGTAGCATACTCCTGTGGGATTACAAGTAAAATCAGGAGACCCGGCAGAAAAATGCTTAAGCATAGCTCTGGCGTTGTTGTTGTTCCGTCACTCAGTCATGTCTGACTCTTTGCAGCTCCATGGAATGCAACTCCATGGAATGCAGTACGCTAGGCTTCCCTGTCCTTCACTATCTCCTGGAGTTTGCTCAAATTCATGTCCCCTGAGTCAGTGATGCTATCCAACCATCTCATCCTCTTTCGTCCCCTTCTCCTCTCACCCTCAGTCTTTCTCAGCATCAAGGTCTTTTCCAGTGAGTCAGCTCTTTGCAGCAGATGGCCCACTGTTATTGCTCTAGCATGGCTGCAGGCTTGAGTCAAGAGATTCCTGGTATGCAAAGCAAAAAGGGAAATACAGCTATACTCTTCCTTGTTTAATAGTCTTTGGTTGGAGGTACCTGGGGGGATGGGAATGGGAAACGATAAAATTAGTTCCTAGGGAAAACAGAGCTTTTTCTAGTACTTAATGAAAACCATTTCTCATATCAGCTTTATCCTAGTGTTTCTGAAAGTACATATATATTTTCTCAAGGGGTCCACAGTATTTGAAAAAAGAAGGCCTCCACAGTCAGCAGTTTCAGAAACTATATATCTCAATGGATAATTAACATTGAATATTACCTTTGGGAGATCTATCATAGTTTTGTAAAGAAACCTATCTATCTTTGTTAGCCCAGAATTTTTAAAATTTCTATAACTTCATAATGTTTTTCCTTCCTACATAGCTTTTTAAAAATACATATTTATTTATTTTAACTGGAAGATAGTTACTTTACAGTACCATGATGGTTTCTGCCATACATCAGTATGAATTGGCTATAGATGTACGTGTGTCCCCTCCCTCCTGAACCCCCCCTTCCCCCTCCCTCCCGACCCCACCCCTCCAGGTCGTCACAGAGTCCCGACTTTGAGTGCCCTGTGTCATATGTCAAACTCGCACTGGTTATGTATTTTACATGCTTTTTAGACAATTTTCTTTATTGGGCTGCACCGAGTCTTAGCTGTGGTACTCGGCCTCTTTGACCTCTGTTACAGCATGTGGGATCTTCAGCTGTGGCAGGCAAACTCTTAGTTGTGGCATGCGGGACCTAGTTCCCTGATCAGGAATCGAACTTAAGCCCCCTGCTTTGGGAGCCTGAAGTCTTAGCCACGGGACTACTGGGGAAGTCCCTTCTTGCACAGCTTTTAACAGTAACTCCATTTGGCTGGGGGTGGCAGGGATGGCTTCTCTGGTGGCTCAGATGGTAAAAAATAAAATCTGCCTGCAATACAGGAGACCCAGGTTTGATCCCTGGGCAGGGAAGATCCTCTGGAAGAGGGAATGGCTACCCACTCCAGTATCCTTGCCTGGAGAATCCCTTGGACAGAGGAGCCTGGCAGGCTACAGTCCAAGGCATCACAGAGAGTCAGACAGCACTCAGTGACTAACACTCACTCCCACATCTTTTTAAACAGCAGGCTTAGCTGAGCCTTCTCCACCCAGGTCAGGGGCGCCTCCCCCTGGCAGGGAGCCTAGTGCCCCATCACTCGAGTGTGGAGTCCGTGGGACTGGGCGTCAGTCCTGGCCCCTCTGCTCACCAGCTGCGTGGCCATCAGTGGGACAGCCGTCTTCTCCAGCCTCAGCTTTCTCATCTGTAAAACTGGATAATAATATGACCAACCTCCTGGAATCATCATGTATAATCACTATGTCAATAGAGCCTGCAAGACCATCCCTGGATAAGAAAATAATAAGTGTTCTTTGGGTTGTAATAAATCTTCCCCCCATTCCAGAAGGTACCCCTCCTGGAGGCCACGTTCCTCCCACATGACTGGGTACAAACTCGAGTGCTTCTCTAGGTACTGACCGTGCTTCTCTTTGTTTTGGCAGAGAGCAGCTCTATTGGCCCTTTATGATAGCTATCTTCACAGTCGTCGTGTCTATTATAGTATGAGCTGGTTAAGGGCATCTGCAGCCCTGAGATTAGAACCTGGCCCAGCTACTCAGTCTGGGGTTTTCAGTCCATCTAACACTAAGCACAGGCCTTCGGGCATGTAGTGAATCTGATTCAGTGAACACCGCTCTGTCTGGGGAGCACGTGTGTGTGTACATTGGTAGTGTATCAAAGAAATCTCTTAAGACTGGTCCTCTATACTTTGTTGAATGTAATTCTTGTTGAGGAAATCATTTAACTTATATTGTTCTTAAAGTTTCTCTAATAAAAGAGACCTGGCACCACATAAATTGTGAATTCAAAGACTGGTCTCAAGTCCTGTGAAAGGTACTAAGCTATTAATAATAGTTAGGATTGATGCAAAAGATTTCTGGTAATACGTTTATAGCTCAGTCACTGAATGAAAGAAAATTCTATTATCTGTGCCCAGCAGAGAAGGAAAACCCTTGTTTTTCTGCAGTGGACCACTGAGCTATAGAGAAAAATCAGTGGTGAGACTCATAAGTAAGAAGCAAATTTAGAGGGGTTTTTGTTTGTTTTGTTTTTATTTTAAAGAAGAGGATCAGAAAATATGACACATTCTCTTAGAATTAAATGAACATAAGATTTCACTAAATATAAAGAATAGAAAAAAAGATGACTCTGTTGTACTTTAGGGCTCTTTAGGAGAGACTGTAAGCAGGAGAGAGAAAGCAAGAAACAGGGACTAGAGGGGGAAATGGTCTGAAAAAGATGCAAATAATGCAGAAGACAGGAAGTCTTAGAGACGCAGGTGAGTGAGGGCTTTCTAAGGAAAGAGGATCCAGGACTCTGGGTCTCAGACAGAGTGATCAGAGAGAAGTGATGGTCTCTTACTAAGCCCCAGGTGCAGAGAGGGCTGGCGGATGCTGCTTCCAAGAAAGGTACAGCCGTGTTGCACATTTGCAACCTCAGGCATAACTGCAGTCACAGTCACATTGTACAGCGTGTTTCCTTCTTATTTTAACCATGTGGCAAGATTCAAAGGAATAATCATCACCTCTGTATTACAGACCAGGAAAGGGAGTTTCAGGCATATTAAATGCATGCCTAGTGCATGGCTTTCAAAATCCACCCTTCTTCTCACCCTTTTCCAAAACATGCTGATGCCTGTGGCTTGGGCTGGAGGTCAGAGGCATGTCTGTACCACAGTTTCTCTGTGTAATTCTTATTTTGTTGTTGTTGTTGTTTTTAAGAATTTTATTGTTGTAAATTTACACCCATTTATTATTTGGTCATAAAAGGGGCTAATTCATTCCATCAGAGGTAAAGTGACATAGGGGTTCCCTGGTGGCCCAGTGACTAAGACTCCACACTCAATGCAAGGGGCCTGAGTTCAATCCCCAGTCAGGGAACTAGATCCTGCATGACGCAAATAAGGGTTTGTGTGCTGCAAGGAAGATCACAGATCCCTTGTGCCACAACTAACACCTGGCACAGCCAAATACATACTTTTTTTAAAGGCAGCATTAAAAAAGAAGTAATAAAGCAACATTGTCTTCCCTGGCTGACCCGTGAGGCAGGTGGGCAGTCTGTCTGCCACCAGGGCAATTCCAGGGCTCACTGTTGTGCTGTCCTCTGATACCTGGTTCTGCAAACCTCAGATCCTGGAATTCACAAGTGACTACCTTGTGTGTGCTATTTCCCCTGTGCCCTCAATGACTCACTCCAAGGAGCTGCCGTTCAGGTGAAAACAGAACCATGCAACGTGCCTCCCTGACACACTTGCTGCTGCTGCTTCGTCTAAAGGAGACACTGTCTGAGCTTTTGAGGTTGGGCCCCTTCCTGCCTTTGCTGCGAGACCACATCCTGGCCCATCAGACAAGCAATTGATATAGGCTTGAAAATTCTTTCCACGGGCTTAGAAAACAAACTTGCATTGAAGTTGTGCCGAGAACAGCTTTTCCATGTCAGCAGCAGGAGCACTTTGCAAACTTGTTATAAATGGCCAGCGTTGTTATTGCCAGGCGCGGGAATAAGGCAGCTTCCCGTACTGGATGGTGGAGAAGCCAGCAGGACTTTGGCAATCTGTGGCCTGAGACCAAGTCCAGCCATGACTTATTTTCATTAATAAAGTTTTCTTGGAATGCAGCTGTGGCCATCAGTTACATACTTCCCAGGGACGCTGCTCGGGCACTCAGATGGCAGAGTAGAAGAGTCGCTCTAGAGACAGAGTGGTCCACATGCTGAAAATATTTCCCACCTGGCTCTTCATGGAAAAAGTGTGCTGATCCCTGTTCAGGAGCTCGGGGCCTTTCTTTGACTGCGGTTTAGCGTGAGGCTGACAGCCAGACTGTTTCTACGCCTGCTCTCAGCATCTCTGGGCCCCGCTGCTGGGCGTGTGGTTTGCGAGTACAGCTCACATTCCCTGGGGGGCTGGGGTGCTAGACAGTCATGTCCCGTGCTCCTTGGAGTAGAAGGGCTTCCAGGTGTAGCTTCTCTGCACTCGTGGGCTCTCCCCAGCTCTCTCAGCCTTCACGCGGGCTCCAGACTGAGCTGGGGAGACTCCCCAAGGTCCTCCTGGGCCCCCTCTTCCTGGACCCAGGCTGTCAGCTGTGGCTCTGCTGCTATGGCTCCCAAGACACCCCACCCGGGCACCCTTCTCTGTGGGCCTGGCAGCGTGTGCCTGCGGAAGCCTTACTTCTCTCCAGCACCGCTGAGTCACCGCCGGGGCAGTTTCTCCTCCCCCCATCCCATGCCCCGCTGCCAGGATAGTGTCTCCGAGGGATGCCTCCTGCTCAAGAACCTCCCTTGGCTCCCCAGTGACCTCCAGATCAACCTCAGCCTGGTCTTCAAGGCTGTTTCATCTCCCCACAGGGCTCTTGTAACTGAAAGTGGGGTCCACCTGCTTGTCGCTCAAAAGCCGATAAAGAGGCTGGGTTGTTGGAAAGGCAAGTTTGCTTTATTGTGGATGCCAGCGGCTTGGGGTAGTGGCAGGGGGGTGGATGCCTGTTCAAAGGCCAGTTTCCCCCTCCACCCTACCAACAGTCAAAGGCTTTTTTATAGGCCGAGGGAGGCAGAAACAGCACAGGCAGCTCTGACAGTCATCTGGCAGTGGGTCATTGGTGGTCTGACCAGCGTCATCTTGATTGTTTTAAGTGCAGTTAGTCTTCATTTCTAGGGTCGGCTTGTTCTCATTTCCTCGAGGCCAGTTCTTGGAACCGTGGCAGCTCATGTCATAGCTGTAGCCTGGCCATCATGCAGGTAACTCCTTCCATGTGGCGGGGGTGTCAGTATCCATTAGACAGCTCACAGGATATGGCTCAGAATATTATCTATAGCCCTTGAGGAACTAGGCCTTTTCTTCTCCAGGGGATCTTCCCAACCCAGGGATCGAACCCAGGTCTCCTGCATTGCACGTGGTTTCTTTACCATCTGAGCCACCAGGGTATCCCCACTTACGGACTAAGCCATTATTATTTGGTCTCCTTTGCCTATTCATCTTTGCTTCTGCATTTTCTTGCTTCTCTGATTGAACTTATTCTTTGGCTAAAGCTTTTCTACAGGGAGAGGCAGGCTGAGGATGTGGTGTGGAGGGACCATGGTGTCCTGCTCCCTTTCCCCCAGGCTAGCCTGAGCTCGCCCTCCTCAGTGCCTCCCCCACCGCACTGATCTTCACTCTTAGAAAACTGTGCCTCTCCCCCAGGCCCCACCCATGTATTAAAATCCAGCTTATTCTTGCTGCATCCCAGATCGATTTTCCTCCACTTGCAGCCAGAGGTGTGTTCTCATTCCTTTGAGCCTCCTGCCACTCTAATGCATGACCCCGCAAGGCCAGTTGTGTTAGGACCCTTTCTTTCTCCTCTCCCCCAGGTCTTAAACCCCCACAGGGCAGGGATTCCTTCTCAGCCTTAGTCATAGTCCTTGTACTTCCCACCCCAAGCAGGCTGTCTGTGTAGCTCTATTTGGAAGTCACACGGCACATGCACACCATGGATATGGGTACCAGCTGCTGTGAATCCTGACCTCATGGTGCTCTTATTGTTAGCCGTGCTGCACAGGTGCAGAGACAGCTCAGAAAGATCCATGTGGCCAAGCGCTGTCAAAGCCAGATTTGAGCTGGAGGCCCAGGTGCTCCACCCCAGCAGGACCAGGGTGCGCAGTTGTAAGCACCCTGCACTTGGGCCCTGTGCATCGACACACACTCCCCCACCTGCCTGTGTATTAGCATCACCTGGGAGCTTTCACAGACTCCCGCCTGGGCCCCCACCTCACACACTGTATCACAGTCCCGGTGGGAGTGGGGTAGGGGTGGTGCTGGTGTGTTTCCCAGGTGATTCTAGTCTAGTCCCCACCCCCTACTCCAGAATAAGAAAACCGGCAGGTTGGGGGAGGACCCGCACGGGCGAGCCTGAGCTCCAGCTGCTGCTCGGGAGCGTGGCTGCCTGTCCCGTGGCCCCCTGGTGACCCTGGCCCCTTCAGAGGTGAGAAAAGACCCATCTGTCCGTGGTCTCCTGTCTCACGGCATTTCTGACTGCTCTTTGCGACCCCATGGACTGCAGCCCGCCAGGCCCCTCTGTCCTTGGGAAGCTGGACATAACCTCATACCCAGGGAAGCTGAAGGTCTCCCTTTGGGGCTGGGCTCCCTGTGCTGGGCAAGTGCCCCCCACGGTGCACCTCTGACTCCCTAAGAGGTGAGCCTCCCCAGATGCAACCCAGCTTTCCCATAGGAGGAGGAGAGACTGGACGTGAGCCAGAAATGAGGGAGGGCTTTCAATTGGCATCTCTTTAAAAAAAAAAAGCGGGGGCTTCCCTGGTGGCTCAGTGGTAAAGAATCCACCTGCCAAACAGGAGATGCGGGTTCGCTCCCTGGGTTGGGAAGATCCCTCAGAGGAGGAAATGGCAACCCACTCCAGTATTCTTGCCTGGAGAATCCCATGGACAAAGGAGTCTGGCAGGCTGCAGTCCATGGGGTCACAAAGAGTAGGACATGACTTAGAGACTAAACAGTAGCAACAAAAAGCAAGCTTTTTAATCTTGAGGGGAGACAGGCTTATTGAGGACACAGAGTCGAGCGGAGCAGTGCTTCTCAAAGTCTGGTCCCTAGATCAGCAGTATCCACATCACCTGGGAGCTTGTTAGAAATGTAAATTCCCAGACACATCCCAGAGGCTCTGAGTCAGAGGAGACTCTGAGCTTGGGCTCCAGCAGCCCCATACCCTCCGGGTGATTTTTCTGCCAATGAAGGTTGAGAACTGTTGCTCTCAATTGATGGTAAGTATGTGTGTCCCTGTCCACACAGGGAAGAAAAGAATTTGCCTGCAATGTGGGAGACACAGGTTCAATTCCCATGTCGGAAGAAGGAAAATCCCTGGAGAAGGAAATGGCAGCCCACTCCAGTATTCTTGCCTGGAGAACCCCATGGACAAAGGAGCCCAGCAGGCTACAGTCCATGGGGTTGCAAAGAGTCGGACTTGACTAAGCAACTAACACTTTCATGTGTGTGGAACACTTGGAGTGTCAGTGGTGTTCATGCCTCCCCCACGCTGGGCACCAGAGATTCCCACCCTCCCCCAGCCCAACCCAGGGTTTTTTATAAAACCTCAGACTCCTGGGCCTCATCTCAGGGTTTGGTGATCTGTGTTTTTAACCAGTGCTCCAGGATATTCTGAAATTCAAGTGTATTTTTTTGTTTGTTTTTGAACTGGTATAGCAGAAACCTGATAAATATTGCATTCTTTTAATAATCACTTTGTATCTACTTCCCTGGTGGCTCAGACGGTAAAGCGTCTGTCTACAATGCGGGAGACCCAGGTTCGATCCCTGGGTCGGGAAGATCCCCTGGAGAAGGAAATGGCAATCCACTCCAGGACTATTGCCTGGAAAATCCCATGGACAGAGCAGCCTGGTAGGCTACAGCCCATGGGGTCGCAAAGAGTCGGACATGATTGAGCGACTTCACTTTCACTTTGTATCTACTTGGGGCAGGGTGAGGACACGTCCTCTTTTCCTCCTGGAGCTTCCTTCATCTCTAATGATCAAGACATGGCCATCAGTCCCGTTAGCTGTTAAGTGGAGACAGCCATTGCCGCTGGCAGGCACCTTCCTCACTTGGATTGCTCATTGCCACCTCTGAGCCACAAGTGGGTTTACGGCCTTGTGCATGCTTAATAGTTCAACTTCTCCAAACTATGGTTTAAATAAGTGACGACATTAGCCTCTGACATTATTGAGCCACAAAGTGGCTCAATATTTTTCAGAATATCTGTGTAGCTTAACTTTAGATTCAGAGAGGTGTCCATGAGGCTTTGAAGAGGTCACAGGGTCAAGGAGGGCAGGACCCTACTACTCCTCTTCTTGCAGGAGTGGGGGCCCCCTTCCAGGACCGGAGAGGGGGCTTTTGTCTAGCACTTGGAAATGAAGTCTCCGAGGAGACACATGTGCTGACAGAGCAAGAGAGTTTCCTGGGAAGGGGCGCCCAGGTGGCGAGCAGGACGGTAAGGGAACCCAGGAGCACTGCCCTGCCATGCGGCCCCCTGTCTGGGTTTCACGGTGGTGGGGTTAGTTTACAGGTTGTCTCTGGCCCCTCATTCTGACTCAGGGTCCTTCGCGCAGCCCTCAGCCAGAATGGATTCCAGTGAGGAGGATCCTGGGAGGTTGGTAGGATGTGTGGGACCTTCCGGAATTCTTCCTCTTGGTAGCGGCTCGTTAGTCCCGTGTCCCTTGCCAGGACCTCCTGTGGCAAGGTACCTCATGCAGAGGGTCACTGTGGTGCCTGGCCAGGGTGGGCGGTTTTGGACAGTGTTTCCGCTCCCACTGTCTCCCCTGTGGGTCGCTCTGCAAGGAGCAGGTTTGAGGCAGGACAAGAGTTGTAGGCATGGGCCCCGCGCTCTCTAGAAGAGCAGGTTCTTTTTTGTTTTGCCCACAGCTGCCTCTGCCTTGCCACCCGTATGTCATCATTATCGTCCACACCCGTGTGATGTTTTATGACGGGGCACACCTGCTAGAACGGGGCGGCTGTCGTATTTCAGATCTGCTCCCCAGGACGGATGTCATGAAGCCTCGTGGCAGAAACGAAATACACCTTCTGCTCATCCCTGCCTGTCCTTCCTCCCAGCTGCTGTTGCCCTCTCCTCCCCAGGTCGGGGTCACCAGGCTGCAGACCCGCCAGCCTGCTCGAGGGCCACCCGGGAGATGCTGCCCACACATGTCCGCTTCTGATACTGCCTTCTATTATTTTAGTTAATTTTTTACATTTTTGGCTGCACTGGGTCTTCGTTGCCGTGCGGGCTTTTTCTCTAGTTGCGATGAGTGGGGACTGCTCTCTAATTGTAGTGCACGGGCTTCTCACTGCCGTGGCTTCTCGTTGCAGAGCACGGGCTCTAGGGTGCATGGGCTCAGCAGTGGCAGCTCCTGGGCTCTAGAGCAAGGCTCAGTAGTCATGGCCCACAGGCTTAGTTGCTCTGTGGCAAGTGGGATCTTTCTGGGTTAGGGATCAAACCTGTGTCTCTTGCATTGGTAGGCAGATTCTTTACCACTGAGCCACCTTGGAAGCCTGTTACAAAGGAAAGAATGGTCTAAATGAAACCTTCTTTTTCACTCTTCCAGACCTTTGGTCAAGATCTCTGGGAGCATTTGAGAGTCATTTTAATGAGACCAGGAATCATGAAACTTTTCTCGAACATGGCCACTACTTGGTGCTCGAAAAACAATCTAACTTATAGCTCGGGCTGCACGAGTTGTGAGCTGGCCTTGATTTGAGTAGAAAGACAACAGAAACAGGAATCAGAATGGGAATGCTGATGAAGGAGGGCGACACAGCCGCCCTGTCCTTGGTCATGAACAGGGACCTGCACAGCCCTGGGCCCTGCACTGCAGAGCACACCCCAGGCCCAGGGCTGACAGAAAGGTTGCGGTAGTTTGTGTCATTGCCTTAGTGCTGTGCTAACCCAGGTAGAAGCATCCAGAGGGCTTTAACAAAATCCCAGCTCCTTGGTTTGGAAACTCACAAAGGGACCTGGCATCTAAAATGTTTAAATGCTTCCCGGGTGCATCCAATCTGAAGGTAGCATTGGAAACCCCTGGGTTAAAGGAGTCCTTTTAAATGTGTGGGGTTGAAAGGAGGCTAACAGGAATTACTGGGCTACTGTTTTTTTTTTTTTTTAATAATAAAAGTAAATAGAATAGAGCAGGGGCTCCCCAACCTCTGGGATCTAATGATCTGAGGTGGAGCTGATGTAATAATAATATAAATAAAGTGCACAATAAATGTAATGTGCTTGAATCATCCCGAAGCCATTCCCCCAGCCCTTCCATGGAAAAATTGTCTTCCACAAAACCAGTCCCTGGTGCGGAAAAGGTTGGATGCGGGTGGAATGGAGGTATGTTAATGAGCACAGGTGTGTTTGTGTGGACATGGCAGAGAGGCTGTGCATGTGGGATGCTGACACCTGTGCACATATTTATACATTTGGAGGAAGGCTAGATCCACGGACTCTTATTCCTCCCTTTCCTTAGCAGCACATGCTCAAGTGCTCAGAGGCAGCCCAATCTCCCTAAAGATGCTATTCTGCCTCTAGGACACTTCTCAGATACTCTTGTTCATTTCCATTGCCACGGTACTGACCTTTTCTTCTCCCTTGTCTCAATAACATAGCCCAGCCTCTCTTTCTGCTGGGGTTTACTTCTGTAGTCCCCATTCAATCCATCCTCCACATGCTGACCGACCCGAGTCACACTCGTGTTTTTAGCACTTTGCTGGTCCCTACATGAGCGTGCTGCACACTAAGTCACTCCAGCCATGTCCAACTCTTTGCAACCCCATGGACTATAGCCGGCCAGGCTCCTCTGTCCATGGGATTCTCCAGGCAAGACTACTGAAGTGGGTAGCCATGCCCTCCTCCAGAGGATCTTCCCAACCCGGGGATCAAACCCGCATCACCTACGTCCTCCTGCATTGGCAGGTGGGTTCTTTACCACTAGCGCCACCTGGGCAGCCCCAAGGATAAACGGTGACCATGCTTGCAGATGGCCCTTACCTAGCATGTATTCATACAAGTGTTTACTCCTGGCACCAGCTCTCAGAGGCGTCACCCTTATCCCCATTTTACAGATGGGACAGTGAAAGCATGGAGTGCCTTTGCCCAAGGTGATTGAGAGTCACACATGGCCCCAAGCTTTAGTGCTGTACCCCTCAGCTTCCCCACCTCTCTGGACCCTCTCTGGACATGTAGGGAAAGGCTACTCTGTGCTAATGGACTTTTCATACTGTTGTGTCTAGTCTTCACATCTATCCTGCCTGATAGGTATTATTATTCCTGTTCCAAAGAAATCAAGGCTTGGAGAGGTTAAGTAACTTGATCAAAGTCCTGAAGCTAATTAAGGAGATCCTAGGTGGGATTCCAGCGAGCTGTCCCCACTCCAGGCTCTGCGTTCTTTTCACCACACTGACTGGGATTGTCTGATTCCTCTGGGGTGGCTTCTGTGACTCCGCATAGTCTGTTTACCAACCTACCTTTCCACTCCATATGTTCCATCCCATCATGCAGTCATGCCGCCCGGCATCTGCTCACCCCGCTGCCTTGGCCTGGAGTGTTCTTCCCTGCCCAGCTAGGGCTCCCATCACAGGGAGTCCTCCTGCACGGCTGATACACAGCTGGAAATGGCACACAGCAGGACGGGGCGGCTATTTGCGTTTTCTATCCAAGGAACCCTAAAATAATGCATCTCCTCTTCACCCTCCTACGTGATTTTGCATCATGAATGTAGCATGTACCCAGCACACACGTCTACCTTCCTGCTAGGGGGGCATCTTGAGGCCAGGGGTCAATCCTCCCTCCTGTTTCCTTTGTTTCTGTTTTTGTTGGCGTATAGTTGCTTTACAACGCTGTGTTAGTCTCTGCTGTACGGGGTGAATCACACATATCCCCTTTTTGGATTCCCTTCCCATTTAGGTCGCCACAGAGCACTGAGACCTGTCCTCCTGTTTCTGTCTTTTGTGTCCTGGGCATTGTGAAGCCAACAGCAGATATTCAGTAGATATTTGTTAAACAAATGAGGGGCAGACAAGGATGCAAAGGTGGGGAAAGTAATCAAACTGTTTGACCCAAGGAAATTCGATACAGCTGGAGTGCACAGAACAGTCAGGAAAATATTCACCTGATGTCCTTGAGAGAAATGTCCAGTGTTTGGAAATTTCCAGGAGGAAGTGAAGAGCTAATGATTATCCTACTGAGCTAATCTGGCTTGTCCATTTTGCCTACCCTAGGTTTTTTTCCCTTTGTAATTTTATTTCCTTCAATATGCTTTGCTAATTACCTCCTGGTAAAAAGCCCAAGAGTCCTATACCTCCAGCATGGACTTGAGAGATAGGATGTAGTTGGGAGACAGTCTGTGAAAGATGTGCCTTTTAAGACTTTCACCAGACTCCTGGAGAAAGGAAAGGTTACCCACTCCAGTATTCTGGCCTGGAGAATTCCATGGACTGGATAGTTTATGGGGTCACACAGAGTCCAACACGAGTGAGCGACTTGCACTTTCACGAGACCTAAACGAGGTGGCTGTGGGGCAGGAAGGTGGTTCTTATGCATAGAGGCAGAATCTTGCAGGATGGAAATATGCCAAGGAAAACTTCTTTGCCTGTGGGAAAGTTAATTCTTTAACCGTTTAATTAGGGTTAATGTTAATGTTAGTCGCTCAGTCATGTCCGACTCTGCGACCCACCCCCCCTGGACTGTAGCCTGCCAGGCTCCTCTGTTCATGGAATTCTCCAGGCAAGAATACTGGAGTGGGTAGCCGTTTCCTTCCCCAGGGATCTTCCCGACCCAGGGATCGAACCCAGGTCTCCTGCATCTCAGGAAGATTCTTTACGTCTGAGCCCCCAGGGATGAACGGTTAGCATGCCGAGTTTTTGGACTCAAGGTGTAAAGCACTTGGCACAGGTGGTCAAAACAAGGCGAACCCACAGGCTCGGTGGGAGGGTTTAGGATGCTGCGTGGCGGGAAGGGGGCCTCCCGGGGAGCTTTCCATCAGCACGGGCCTTGAGACTGCCTTCTGCACCCCACAGGTGAGCGTCCTCACTACCCTGGAGCGGAGGTTCAACCTGCAGAGTGCCGACGTGGGCGTGATCGCCAGCAGCTTCGAGATCGGGAACCTGGCGCTCATCCTCTTCGTGAGCTACTTCGGGGCGCGCGGGCACCGGCCGCGCCTCATTGGCTGCGGTGGCATCGTCATGGCGCTGGGGGCGCTGCTGTCAGCGCTGCCCGAGTTCCTGACTCACCAGTACAAGTACGAGGCGGGCGAGATCCGCTGGGGCGCCGAGGGCCGCGACGTCTGCGCCGCCAACGGCTCCGGCGGGGACCAGGGCCCCGACCCGGACCTCATCTGCCGCAGCCGGACCGCCACCAACATGATGTACTTGCTGCTCATTGGGGCCCAGGTGCTCCTGGGCATCGGTGCTACCCCCGTGCAGCCCCTGGGCGTCTCCTACATCGACGACCACGTGCGGAGGAAGGACTCCTCGCTCTACATAGGTAGGAGCTGCCAGCGCCCCTTTGTGGCTGATTCCGGGTGTAGGGAGCCAGGGCCAGGGCGTGTGAACAGAGGAAGGAAATTTGGGCCCCAGAACTTTAAGTTTCGTCCGGAGCTTTCATTCTCAGACGGGGGGTATTTGGGGAAAATGCTGATGCCTGAATTGCACACCCCAGAAAATTCTGGGGGTCTTGGGGTGCAGCCTGGACTTGTAATTTTCTAAAGAGCTCCGCAGGTGACTCCAGTGTGCAGCAGAATTTGACCTCTGCTGTGCATGAGCATCAGCATGCCTGGGAAGGGGAAGGAGGAGATGGGGGGAGTTTTAGGTATATATATTTATCTGCCTTTGTGTGTGTGTGTTTGGGCAGCCTGGTATTTGCCGCCAAGGAATCCTTGGGGGTCTACACATTAGAAACCCCTGTTATTAATTTATCAAAATGACCTCCTGGTCATTGTCTTATTGAAGCTCAAAGATAAAAGTGATTGCATATGCCCAGCATTTGGTGTTATTCAAAGTTGGTAACTGTGTGTGTTGTTTTTTTTTTTCCCCTGTAATGGGGTTATTTACTAGAACCAGATATTTGAGAAGAAATAAGGTACATGTGAACTTTGGGAAACATTTGTTTTGTGCTACGATGACTTCTGTTATTTTACACTGGAAGGATGGAAACCATCTGCCAGTGTTGGGGTTAAGAAACATCCAGGGGTTGAATTACACTTACGGCAAACGGGCTTCTCAGTCACTGCTTCTGGGCACTCTCATGGTCATCTGTAGGGCAAGGGCCGGCCTGCTGAGCATCTCCGTTTTCTTGTTTACTGAGTTTAATTTTGCCTCCCACCATCTGTTAGCTTCTAAGATTTGACCCCAGTCACTGAGTGCTTAAGTTTTGGGAAGAAAGTAAAATAAATTACTAACACCTGCAGAAGCTCTGTGCCTCCCGAAAGCAGTGTGCCTTGGAGCATAAAGTTAATTACAATATGGAGGTTTAGGTTAAACTAGAACTTGAACAGAATTGGTTAAAAGCCTCCTACCTGCCAAGTTTCCCCCATACGCTGCTCAGGCTGTCTGAGACAGGAGGTTCAAGGCAGGTACCCCTTGAATGCTGATTGTCCTTGGTGACTTCATGTCCTACCTGTGAGGTAGATGACTTTATTGAATGCATACGTCGTATGTCTTAACCCTCTGTGAACAGGCTCTAGAGTAGAAAGGTGGAGAGTGCATCTCCTCCTCAAAGGGTGGAGAGCTTGTGGGCCTGGTCACAGCCTACCTGTGGAACACAAAGGATTGATGGCTAGTCCCTCTACCCTGTGCTTAGGGGTTTCCATAATTGTGTCTGAAGGTGGGTGCAGTGGGGAGAGGGGTTTAAGGAAATCATTTGTATTTTGATGCTTTTAAGCCTTCAGTGAACACCCCTCCAGCATGAGTCTGCTGCAGGCCAGGGAATGGGCCACAGCCTGTAGCCAAAACAGTTTCTCCAGGTCCAGCCAGGCCACTAGACTCTGACTTGACTGATATCACTCTGGTACCCCAGGACAGAGAGCTTTTGGTAGCAGTAACAGCAAGTAGATAAATCAGAGCCCAGAGAAGGAAAAGGGGAGCGAAACACTGAGCTCTTGTGTCTCACGATGAAATCAAGTAGAAAAATGTCTCCCTGGCATCTCTCCTGAAGCCGCAGGCAAGGTGGATGACCTCTGCTTGGAGCCCACGCCTGGAGCTTGCATGCTCAGCATCCTCTTGTGGACGTTTACCCTGCTGCTGCTAAGTTGCTTCAGTCGTGTCCGACTCTGTGTGACCCCATAGGTGGCAGCCCACCAGACTCCCCCATCCCTGGGATTCTCCAGGCAAGAACACTGGAGTGGATTGCCATTTCCTTCTCCGATGCATGAAAGTGAAAAGTGAAAGTGAAGTTGCTCAGTCATGTCCGACTATTAGCGACCCCATGGACTGCAGCCCACCAGGCTCCTCTGTCCATGGGATTTTCCAGGCAAGAGTACTGGAGTGGGGTGCCATTGCCTTCTCCATTACCCTGATGAGTCAGGCATTTTCTAGCACTGATGGGGCCTGGTTCATAGGTCAAGCTTAGGATATGGACTCATTTCCGTTTTGTGAGAGGTGGAAGCTTAGGCTATAGGGCTGACTGTAGCAGGCACAGCCCTTCTCTGGTTCTGAGACTTTTTCTCTGGGATTTACAGTGACTCTCTAGTAAGAGGAATGTCTCAACCAGATTTCTAGCTGGGCCTCCTTTTCCTCTCTGACAGTTTAGCGTTCCCAGAGTTGGGAGTGTGTCTGTGCGGTGTGTGGGCAGCTTGGTGGCATCTGGCCAGAATCCAAGACATGACAGTCCGGGGTTGTGAGCAGGCCTTCCTGAGTGCTTCTGAGCTGGTTTCTTGGGTCTGTGTTTTGAGCAACAGAGAGCAAGCTTCTGCACAGATTGGCCTCCGTAGGTGGCCTTTTGTTCCCTGCATGGTTGGAATTCTCCAGGAACAGTTTAAGAAGGCCATGCATACGCAGAGCATAACTGATCCGATCATTTACTGTACAAGTCATAGAACATGTTTGTGACCATGGGACTGTTTTGGCGTTTATCTCCTGTAAGAGGGAGCTAGTTTCTGAAGCTGTTTAATTTGGCTTTGGAAGTATTTAGGGGAGCCGACCAAATGGGATAGGTATGAATTATGGCGTCTTAACTCCCTGCAGGAGGACGGTCTGAAGGGACTGGCCCTGGGAGGTAGGGGTCAATGGATGCCCCTCACCCATCGGGGTGGAGTAGCCTGTGTGCCCCTTGGTTCTGCCCCTCCTGGTTGGGAGGGCCAGCCATCTGATCACAGGCCTGACGTGAGTGTGAACTGGGGATTGAAAGGGTTTTAAACCCTGCATGTGTGACGCACAGGTGGTTCATAGCTGCTCCTTCCCCAGGGGTGTCAGCACTGGTCCAGCCACAGGCCACTGGTGACAAGTCCTACCTCTTGAATAATCCCTCTTAGCTTTTTGGTTGTACAAAATCCTATGTTTCTGCAGCAGTGTGCTTCTGCACTGGTGACTCACAATGGGTTACCTGTATTGTGAGTCACCAGCTGGGTGTCAGGACATCCACGGCCGTGACCTAGACCCCCTACAGCCAGGGGAAGAGGGAAGCGTTCCATCCCGAATCAAGCTGATATTTTCCACCCAAGTGACTGTTTGCTCCAGCCTCTTGAGGCTGAA
>SJYQ01003199.1:65222-91370 GCA_006410935.1 Redunca redunca
TTTTTTTTTTTTTTAGTACCAGGGACTGGTTTTGTGGAAGACAATTTTTCTGCCAACCCAGTTGGGGGAGGGTGGTTTCAAGATGCTTCAAGTGCCTTACATTGATTGTGCACTTTAATAATAGAAATGTTAGTAGAATAATCAGTTCAGTTCAGTCGCTCAGTCATGTCCAACTCTTTGTGACCCCATGTACTACAGCACACCAGGCCTCCCTGTCCATCACCAACTCCTGGAGTTTACTCAAACTCATGTCCATTGAGTCAGTGATGCCATCCAGCCATCTCATCCTCTGTCGTCCCCTTCTCCTCCTGCCCTCAATCTTTCCCAGCATCAGGGTCTTTTCCAGTGAGTCAGCTCTTCACATCAGGTGGCCAAAGTATTGGAGTTTCAGCTTCAACATCAGTCCTTCCAGTGAATAGTCAGGACTGATTTCCTTTAAGATAGAATAATATATAGATAAATGATAATAAATACAAACATATAAGTAAGTTAAGTAATATAAATATAAAGATAAATAAGACATAGAAATATTATGATTGCATTATTTCCACCTCAGATCATCAGCACTAGATCCTGGAGGTTGGGGACCCCTGGCATAAGCAGTGGAAGATTTATTTTCTCACAGTTACGGAAGCGGAAAGTCCAAGACCCCGGTGTCAGCGCTGGCTCCCCCGGAGGCCACCTCGCTCGGCTCGCAGATGCCGGCTTCTCCTCCTGGGTCTTCGCATGGTCATCCTCCTGTGTGCTCGCATGTCTGGTGTCTCTGTGTGTGTCCTAATTTCCTCCCCTTACAAGATCACCAGTCAGATTGAGGCAGGATTCACCCATATGACCTCATGTAACCTCAGCTCCCTCTTTAAGGCCCTATTTCCAAATGAGTCACATGCTGAGTAACTGGGGGCTAAGGCTTCAACATATGAATTGGGGGGGCCTGATTCAACTCATAACAGGAACCAGGGGGACTAGAACCAAACAAGACCTCTACCCCTTTTGTCCTAACTTTTCTATAAGGAACTTCAGTGTCGTGTTTTTTTTGTTTGGTTCCCAGTAATCAAGGAATTATTTGAGAATGTAGTTTTTTTAAAAAAACTTTTTATTTTGCAACAATTATAGAATCACAAGCTGTTGCAAAATGCATGGAAGTTCTCTGTACACCCATCCAGTTTCTCCCCATGATAACATCTCGCATTACTGTAGTAAGTAGCAAAATGGGGTTGTGAACATGAGTATAATCCATGGGGTTTATTCAGATTTTCAGTATTACGTGCAGTGATTTGTGTGTTTCTCTGTGTGCCTGTGTATAGTTCTGTGTGATTTTATTACATGTTTTAAAAATGCAGAATGGGGGCTCCCCTGGTGGTCCAGTGGATAAGACTCCACCTGCCAATGCAGGGCACAGGGGTTTGATCCCTGGTCTGGGAAGATCCCACATGCCTCAGAGCAACTAAGCCTGAGAGCCGTAATTACTGAGCCCATCTGAGTGCTGCAGATACGGAAGCGTGCATGCCTAGAGCCCATGTTCCGCTACAAGCGTAAGAGAAGCCACTGCAATAAGAAGCCCCTACACAGCTAGAGAGTAGCCCCTGCTCGCCACAACTAGAGAAAGCCCGCACAGAGGGACGAAGACCCAGCGCAGCCAAAAATAAATGCATAAATAATTTTACTAAAAGGAAAAATTGCAGAATGGGATTAAGATGAAACCAGGTCATTCTGAGTCATGTGAGCGTTTGACACACACACACACACACGGGAAGATGCAGAGATAGAGACAAGGCTATACGTAGAGTGGGAGTCGACTGGAAGAAATGGATTCTTTGTGAAGGGCTTGTTCATCCCCAAGAATGGGATCCTTGCAGGGTACCCAAATACACGGAGCGGTTCCTCCAGTTGGGAGGCACATCCATTAGACACGAATGTGTCACATTTTCTTTGTTTACCATTTCTGCTGAAACCCGCTGGAGCCCTCCACGTTCCGGTTAATGATGCAAAGAGAATTATTCTCAGATTTCATCTGCCAAGTGTTTGTTTAGCACAAAGGTCACTAATATTAGGCAGCAACCAAAGAGAACTAAATTTCTCTTCCGAGCCCTGGGAGTCCAGAGTTATTTTGCTTCTGATGAGTTTTTATTTTAACTTGACATTGGGTAAAATGTGTTTTAGCTCTCCAAAGAGTGTGGGTCGGATATGGATCAAATACACTGTGATTGCAGTTCATCTGAAAAAATAATTAAAAAGCCATCCCTTGTGGGAGCAAGCACAGCTCGTTATATTCTTGCAGCTTCACTGATATTGAAGTTCCCCTTGTTAATTTCTTTTTTTGTAAATAAATGACACTGTAAAACCAGTCAATTTGTTTTGGCTGGGTTCCATCCATTCCTTCTCCCCAGTGACTGGTCACATGCCATTTTTAGTGTGTTTTAGCAACTTGCTAGGAGACGTGTGTGTGGCTCTTACCTGGCACGTCCATATTCCCTGGGCTGGTGGATATTTTTCATTCATTCTCAGCTGCTCATAATTTATGTCCTAGGATTCATGGGATCACTGCTGTGCTCCCTGCCTGGGTGACCTTGGGCAAGACTCCGAGTTTGGGCTCTGATGGTCTTGAGATTCAAATCCTGGCTCCTCCACTGACCTGCCCACCAGGATTTTGGACACATTTTCAGTTAACCTGAGCCTGTTTCCTTATCAATAAAATGAGCTTTGAATCTACCAAGCAAGGCTTTGCTTGGATATTAAGTATCGTGCCATGGTGGAGGCCAATAACCGCTGCCCTCTTCATCTTTGTGGTCGTATTGTCTCCATTTCCAGGTGTATAAACAGGAGACAGGAAAAAGCAATTGACTTATTTAAATACAAGGGCAGGTCTTTTGATAAAAATGATTGGATCTTGATTTTTAGTCCAGATATCATCCATCTAGTAGATCTTAGATGAGCAACCTCTTCCATCCTGAATTAAATCAACAGGGCTCTTATTTGCCTGCAGACCCCTTCCTGTGGCTCATCTCAAAATACAGAAAGTGCTACAGCTGCCCCAAGCAGCAGGCAATCTGGTTTGTATTAAGTCAGAAGCACCCCAGAGTTTGGCCATTGCCCTAATGTGATATACTGATGGCTTTCTGGGTTCCAGCACATTGCTTCTTAATCTGCTTCTTAATATTTGTTCAGTTTTTTAAAGAATGTTTTCTTGTCTTAGTAAAATTAGGAAAAACAAAATAGAATAAGAAAACATAAATACTTTTTAAGCAGATACCTATAGGAAATTGTCAATGTTTGGATATATTTTCTTCCAGCCATTTTTCATCTTTTATAATATTTGTTTATTTGGCTGTGCCAGGCCTTAGTTGAGGCATGTGGGATCCAGTTCCCTGATCAGGGATTGAACTCGGCTCCCCTCCATTGGAAGGCATAGACTTAACCACTGAACCACCAGGGAAGTCCTCAGCCATTTTTTTTTTCTTTGTATTTAGTTTTACTTCATTAAGACCGTACTCTGGGTAAACTTGCTTTTTGCCAATGAAAGACTGTTTTGTGTCTCATGAACAGTCAACACCATTTGAGATGGCTGCACAGTGTTTTGTCAGTCTAGAAAATCTGGAATGAGTTGGGGAGACATTTGGGTGACGGGTACTTCTGTGGCTGCAGCCTCATCCACATTTGCTGAAGCTCAGGTTGGTTCAGATAGACTCACTGGGAGCTGGAAACCAGCTGTTTGGCCTTGCTGTGGCTTTTTCCAGAAAGTAAGTGAGGGAGGCATAAGGTGTCATGAAAAGAGACTTTGGGCCACAGTGAGTGTTGGTACCCTTGTCCTGAGGACCCCTCCCACATCTGCTGCGTGCACATGTGTGTGATCACTCATATCCGACTTCTTGTGACCCCCCGCCCCCAGACTGTGGCCCGCCAGGCTTCTCTGTCCATGGAATTTCCCAGGCAAGAATACTGGAGGGCTTGCAATGCCCTCCTCCAGGGGATCTTCCCGACCCAGGAATCGAACCCGAATCTCTTACATCTCCTGCATTGGCAGGCGGGTTCTTTACCACTAGTGCCACCTGGGAAGGACTGTAGGTAGAGGAAGAAGAATCCTCTTGAAGGCTTCCTGAAGGGAGCATTGGGAAGCCAATCCTATATAGGGCTGGTTGGGGCTGGCAGATGTTGATTCTGTGTGTGAAAGCATCTTTGCTCAGGGATTTTAATTTTTTTTTCAAATTATTATTATTTTTTGGCCATGCCATACAGCATGTTGGATCTCAGTTCTCCGACAAGGGATTGAACCCGTGGATGTTCAGAGTGTTACAGTGAAAGCTTGGAGTGTTAACCACTGGACCACCAGGGAAGTCCCATGCTCAGGGGTTTGGGAACACAGCATCATAGTGTTTCATAGAAAGGAAGACCAGAGAGGGCCCAGGCTGACCTAGAGAAGATTCCTGGGAATGGTGAAGATGCACGGAAGGGAATTTTCCTTCCTTAAGCACCTGAGTCTCCTGTTTGTTACTTCTTTACCACCAGCCTTTTACTGCGCTTGGTGGGTGACAGCAGGCCCCTTTCTACTACTTTTCTTCTTGACTGTAACACAGGTATTACGCTTCATTGAAAGTTTTGGAGGTGTTGTATTTTCCTGAATAACATGCATCTTCTTTTCTTTAGTTTACTTCTGACCTTTTACTTCCCCTTTCTCAGGATAGTCTTGGCTTGACTTCCTTTTTTCCTTTCACCTATAGGAAGCTTTCTGGGAGAGCAAACGCCGTTGAAGGGTTTGGTTTTGGTAGAGGGTTGTGTCTTCCTGTTGTTAGATTTGGGATTATAGGTGAATGACCTTCCTCTTCAGTGGGATGTGAGTTCTTCATCGCTAGAGAATTCTTTAGTGTTACAGTGCTTCACAGAAGTGTCTGTGTTGTGGATGTTTGTTTTGGTCTGTCTAGAACCTCATTGTTTTCACTGGGAAACTGGATCTCCCCATCCCAGGTGGTTCTTATGGACTGCCAGAGATGAGCAGACATGGTCCAGGCACGTCCAGACATGACACAGAGAAAGACTCTGGTCTGTAATGATTGGCCCCAGGAGTAAGACAACCAGAGTCCACCATGAGGTTTGAAAAATGGACTGGAGGGCTGGGTTGGGGGCAGAGAGAGATCTCTTACTTTCTCTTCCAGGACTGAACGCTGTAATACCTCTGTATGCCCACAGATTCTAATGTCCATCTTTGTTTTCACATGAGCTGAACTTGATCTCAAAGGAAAGTAGACCACCGGGAAAGAGAGAGGGTATGTGGGCTCCCTGGATCCCACCTGAAGCTTGAATTCCAACTGGCATTCTCCTGAGAACCCCCTTGAGCACATAAGTTATCCCTCCCAGCATCTGCAGTCAAATGTTGTGGACTAGGGTCCCGCGTGAGCCGCTGCTTAGTCCCTTCAGTTGCGTCCAACTCTTTGCAACCCTGTGGACTGCAGCCAGCCAGGCTTCTCTGTCCACGGGATTTTCTAGGCAAGAATACAGGAATGGGTTTCTGTGCCCTCCTCAAGGAGATCTTCCCAACCCAGAGATTGAACTGGGGTCTCCTGCACTACAGGCAGCGTCTTTACCACTGAGCCACCAGGGAAACCCCAGGATCCTGCCTGTGCTAAGTCACTGCAGTTGTATCAGACTCTTTGTGACCCTGTGGACTGTAGCCCACCAGGCTCCTCTGTCCATGGGATTCTCCAGGCAAGAATACTGGAGTGAGCTGCCGTCTCTTCTTCCAGAGGATCCTGCCTAACGCAGCTTAAATGCTGGTCATGGCAGGTCAGAGTTGGACTGGATTGACGTCCTCTTGAGGTCTGACTAAGCACCTTCCCACAGGGTTGGGTGTTTCAGTCATCACGTAAGACAGCTGGCTGGTGATCAAAACACTGGCTGTTCATAATGTTCCTACTCTAAAGAACTAATGAACGCATGACCCTGTACATCCAATCCAAGGGTTAGGTTGAAGGTTCTGGTTTAGTTCTTTATTTCATAGACATTTAAGATAAGATGCAGGATAGGGACCCTGAGGCCGCAAGTATGCCCCTTCCACTTTCTCCCTCCCCACTCCCCCCTTCCCTGGGGGAAAAAAAAAGTATTTAAAAATAACCTGGTGGCAGGCTTTGTGCAGGAACAATAAGTATTTAATAGCAAATTGCTTATGTGGGCAGGAGAGTGTTGAGCCCATGAAACTTATTCAGTGGTGCTATTTATTGGATGGAAAAAACATAACCAACCCTGGCTGCTTTGCACGGCTCTGCTCGCCAAAGCTACCCTTACTTCCTCTAATGACTCCATAGTGTCAGGAATGAATAAACTAGATGAATATGTTCCAGTCCCAGTTCAGCTTTGCCATTTATTTTTGCCAAGCCGTGTGTGTGTGGTGTGTGTGTGTGTGTGTAGGCACATGCTTGTTTTTGCCCACATGGCAGATAAAATCTGAAGATTCTAAAGCATTTGGTAGCTCAAGGACACTCATAAGAACTTTTAATTGCTTTTTAATTTAAAAAAAATTGTATTCTGTGTTGGAGTTAGTTGATCAACCGTGTTGTGTTGTAGGGAGCTCAGCTCGGGCTCAGTGGTGACCTAGATGGGTGGAGGGGGTGGGAGGAAGGCCCGAGAGGGAGGGAGTATATGTGTACATGTAGCCAATTCACTTTGTTGCACAGCAGAACCTACCAACATTGTAAAGCAACTATACCCCAATAAAAACAACCCTAATGTGTTAGTTTCAGGTGCACAGCAGACGGTTCAGTTGTACATTTACATGTATCTATTCTCTTTCCAAACGCTTTTCTCCTGTAGGGTATTATTGACTATTGAGCAGAGTTCCTTGCGCTGTACAGAAGGTCCTTTTTGATTACCTGTTTTGGACACTAATAGAAAGTTGCATGTAGTCTTGAGAATTGCGCTTGGTGAATTTGCCTGGAGGATGTCGAGAGAAACTGAGTGCTGCTTAAGTGGGCTATTTGACGCTAAGGGTTGTTGGATGTGCTTTAGGGAGTTGTCCATGACCTTTTAAGGTGGTATGGAGATACATGTACACACTCTTGGCATGGAGACTTTCACTGGATTCTCTAAGAGGTTTTTGACCCCAGAAAGGTTAAAACCCCTGAAAGTCCTTATATTGAGCAGACCCTGATGACCAGAGACAGGGGATGAGATAAACCAAGAGAGTCGAGGTGATAGGTTGTATGGTGTGACGGATGGCATTTGGGGGCTGGAATGTGGTTCACTGAGCAGTCTCAACTTGCTGTGTTCCCTGGGGAGACACTATACTTACAACAGGAAGCATTTGGAGCATCACTTAGGCAACTGTGGGTGAAAAGTCAGAATGTGTTCTCAGTGGTACTGGAGACACTCTCTCAGCCCTCATCCTCCTGTTCCTTTCCCTCCAACCCCCCCAAAATAAATTCTTTGGAGGCTGAAATTTTCCATCCCTTCTTTCAGCCTAACCCTGGGTGTTTTGGATAATATTCAGCAAATTTTCTGTGCCAGTTTGATGCACAGATAGGAAAAATCAAAACTTTTCCTTTTTTGCTCTTAAAGCAAAAACATTTTAAAAATGCACTTGGATCATTAACGGAAGTCAAAACTTTCCATGTGTTCTTACTAAGGAAAATTCTTTGGGGGCAATTAAAAGGAAAACAGGCAAAAAGTTGTAAGGGGTCTCCAAAAACTCATCTGAGAATGCTGAATCCCCCTCTCCAAATAAAAAGATACAAATGAACTTATTTACAAAGCAGAGCCTCACAGACATAGAAAACAAGTTTACAGTTATCAAAGAGAAAAAGGGAGAGGAGAGATCAATTAGGTTGTAATGAACATATTCCTCTGCTTGTGCTCAGTAGTATCTGACTTTGCAACCCTATGGACTGTAGCCTGCCAGGCTCCTCTGTCCCTGGGATTTCCCCAGCAATGATACTGGAGGAAGTTGCCATTTCCTATTCCAGGGGATCTTCCTGACCCAGTGATCGACCCCTCATCTGATTCTTTACCACTGTGCACTGGAGAAGCTCAGTGAGCATAGATGCACTTACTATATATAAAGTAGGTAACCAACAAGGACCTACTGTATAGCGCAGGGAACTATACCAATATGTTATAATAACCTTTAAGAGAAAAGAATCTGGAAAAAATACACATACATGTAAAACTGAATCACTGTGCTATGCACTTAAAACTGACATGTTGTGAATCAACTGCACTTCAATTAAAAGCATCTGAGGACATAAATAGACTTGGCAGACTTTCTGTGGGTAATATTTTATCCCAGAGTTTTTAGGATAGTTGCTGCATTTGAGAAACCTTACCGTCTTTACCAATTACCATTGCCTCTTATTTCAAGTATGAGAGGTACAGGGGGGCTTGGAGTTGAGCTCATCCTAATCTCCCTCCAAGGAAACATGCTTTTCCCCCTTTCTCTTCAAGGTTCTAAGCATGTGATGCGAATGGATGTGATTTCCCATTGACTCCCTTCCCGGGCAAGGCATTATTACCATAAGCACATTCCCAGCTGCCCACCTGCCTCGTGGGTTGTTAATGGAGTTTACAAAGGGAATTTGGATTCCCAGCAAGAGACCTCATTAACACAGCAAGGATCTAATAGATTCTAAAATTGTGTATGGACACTGGGAACCTTTCGAAACCCAGTGGTGTTTATTCTTAGGTATAGATCATTTCCCCTACCCTGGCCTCAGTCTGTACATTTTGTATCATGGGGGAAAAGTCTTATCTTGATCCAGCCAGACCAACTGTATTGGTTTAAGTTAAGCATTAATGTTTTGTGATTCTGGAACTAAAGACAAGATTCAAAAGCCATCGGGCTGTATAAAGGACAAAATGTCTCCCACACTGGTGCTTTTGTTTTATTTTTTTTAATACCGGCCTTGTTACTGGCTGTGAGCAAGTGTTTAATTTTAGGATCCCTTGTTGTCACCAAGAACACTTAGCAGCTGTCAGTGTGTTTAGACAAGTGTGTTGAGCACCCATGGGTTTGGATAGTGACCACAGTGACACTCAGTACACTAGCTCTCACTTGTGGACTGTTTGCTGTATGTCAGACAGGGAACAGGAGCTGTGCATGTGGTCACCCTTGCTCCTAGGATTGTTTTTCTCAGGGCACCGATGAGGAATCTGAGGCTGAGGGAGGCTGAACAACTCGTCCAGGGTCGGACAGCTGGCACGTGGCACGGCCCGGTGGCACGGCCTGGTGGCACAGTTGTAAAGAACTCGACTGCCAATGCAGGAGGTGTAGGTTCTATCCCTGGGTTGGGAAGATTGCCCTGGAGAAGGAAACGGAAACCCACTCCAGTATGCTTGGCTGGAAAGTTCCAGAGGAGCCTGGCAGGCTACAGTCCATGAGGCTGCAAAGAGTCAGACATGATTTAGCAACTAAACAACTCCATTACCCTGTATCTTTCCCACCGTAGGCTCCCCTCCCCTCTCCATAGACAGTATAATATACCACCAGCATAAATAGGACCCCAAGTCTGCTCTGCTGCTAAAAATGGCTTAACTACCTAATTTCTCTCTCTTTTTTTTTTTTTTTTTGCTATACTAAATACCTAAAGCTGTGGGTTGTTTTAGCAGTAGAGTATGAAATGGTGATGAGTTTCCAGGCCAGGAGAGGTCTCATGGGTACAGATTGCTTGGGCCCTGGTTTTCCCCATGGGAATTTTTTAAACTCTCATCAGATAAAGCTTTCTTCCCACCAGAAACCCCATGTGACTTGTTTTCACACTCTCCCTGTAGTAGAGGGAGAGAAGCACCTGCCGCAGACAGTTTTGTTTACATTGGAGACCTAGCAGCGTTAATTGGTGAACGTTCACCCCTGTTATGCAACTTGGACTTGACTTGTTTTCACTCCCAGGCTTAGCTCCGCTGCCTTGCTTTTCTGTGTAAGTTGGGGTGTGAGTTTAGAACCTACTAGACCGTAACTGGGACAAAACTAGTGAGAAGGTAGGATGAGAAAGACGTGGGCCAGAGATGAGCATGGGAGAAAGAAAAAGAGCAGGTAGACATCAACAGGTTGAAAGAAGGTCAGTTCCCAAGGGCCTTTATTTCTGGGGAAATAATCGGCCTCCACCGTTGTTCAGCCCAGTGGGGTTTGGAAGAACTTCGAACATACAACATTTATGGAAATGAACTGTGTTAGCAGGATAAGGTAGTTACATGATGGATCAGATGGTGACAGAGCCCTCCTTTAGTCAATCTGGGGGACCTGATGTCCAAGTAGATGAACACTCTCCCCTGTACAGGCAGACCTCAGAGAGATTGCAAGTTCTGTTCCAGGCCACTGCAATAAGGCAAATAGCACAATAAAGTGAGTTATAAGACTTTATGGTTTCCCAACACATATAAAAGTTGTGTTTGTACTATTCCATGCAGTCACTCAGTCGTGTCTGACTCTTTGCAATGCTGTGGCCTCTTGACCACCAGGCTCCTCTGTCCATGGCATTTTTCAGGCAAGAATACTGGAATGGGTTGCCGTTTCCTTCTCCAGAGTAACTTCCTGACCCAGGGGTCAAAACCCTCGTTTCTGGCATTGACAGGTGGATTCTTTAACTGAGCCACCTGGGAAGCCCTCCTGTTTATACTGTACTATATTGTACTCAATTATTAAGTTTTCAGTAGCATTATGTCTTAAAAAACCAATGTGTATTTCTTAATTAAAAAACATTTTATTGCTGAAAAATGCTAACCATCCTTTGAGCCTTCAGTGAGTTGTAATCTTTTTGCTTGTGAAGGGTTTGAAATTTGGCAAGAATTATCCAAACACGGCAGAGACACAAAGTGAGCAAATGGTGTTGGAAAAATGATTCTGATAGTCTTGCCTGATGCAGGGTTGCCGCTGTGAATTTGTAAGAATTTCGATATCGGAATTTCCCATGTGGTTCAGTGGTTAAGAATCTGCCTTGCAATTCAGGGAACATGGGCTTAATCCCTGTTTGGGGAACTAAAATCCTACACGCTGAGGGGCAACTAAGCTCACATGCCACAACTACTGAGCCTGAGAGCCACGACTTGAGAGTCCGTGTGTCACAGTGAAGGATCTTGCATGACGCAGCAAAAGGTCCTGAGTGCTGCAACTAAGACCCGGCACAGCCAAATAAATAAATGTTTTAAATGCAGTATCTGCAAAGTGCAATGAATTGAGGTCGTCAAGCCACACTTTACTAAGGTCTTGTTCGTGGCCTGTGGACAAGTGATCTCTCTTTCACTAGTCTACTTGGGGGAGTAGAGAGAGGGTTCAGAGGGCAGAAATCAAGTGTGAGTGACCAAGTGTTCAACCTACAAATCAATCAGGAATAGAGTTGGAAATTTGGGCAAGTGAACTCTTCCAGTTCATAACTCTGGATCCATATTTCTAGCTTTTTTTTTTTTCAAAGATTTATTTGTGGCTAAAAAAGTCACAACATAAAACTTACAATGGTAACCATTTTCAAATGTGCTGTTCAGTAGTGTTAAGCATACTCAGGTTACTCTGCATCAGATCATGATCTTGCAAAACCGAAACCATGCATCCGCTAAACAGCTCTCAGCCTCTGACAGCCACCCTACTACTTCTGTCTTTAGGGGACTGACTTGGTTAGTTCATGTAAGTGGAATCACTGCTTCTGTCTATACGGGATTGACTGTTGGTTGGCTCATGTAAGTGGAATCACTGCTTCTGTCTTTTATGGGACTGACTATTGGTTGGCTCATGTGAGTGGAATCACTGCTTCTGTCTTTATGGGGCTGCCTGTTGGTTGGCTCATGTAAGTGGAATCACAGGGCATCTGTCTCTTTGTTCACTTTGTATTATGTCCTCAAGGTGCATCCATGTTGTAACAGGTGTCATAATTTCCTCTTTAAAGCCTAAATCATATCCCTTTGTATGTGTATTCCCACGTTTGGTTTAGCCATTCTTTCCCTGATGAACGTTTGGACTGCTTCCACTTCTTGGCTACTGTGAATAATGCTGCTCTGAACATCTGTGTGCAACCTATTTCTGGCTTGTTGAATGACATCTACTTGGGTGTCAAGCTCAGCTTAAGTCCAGAATTCAACTCCTTCATTTCCTCCCAAGTTTGCTTTGTCATTGACTTACCGTCTTCTTTCCTCCATTCCCCCTACCCCAGATTTAAAAGCCCACCACCTCTTACTCCTGGAGAAGAGAACACCTACCCACTCTAGTATTCTGGCCTGGAGAATTCTACAGAGAGGAGCCTGGCAGGCTAAGTCCGTGGGATGGAAAAGAGTTGTACACGATTGAGTGACTTTCACTTGCTTCTTACTGGGGGCTTCCCTGGTGGCTCACACGGTAAAGAATCTGCCTTCAGTGTGGGAGACCCAGGTTCCATTCCTAGGTTGGGAAGATCTCCTTGTGGGGAGGGAATGGCAACCCACTCCAGTATTCTTGCCTGGAGAATCCCATGACAGAGGAGCCTGGTGGGTTACGGTCCATGGGGTCGAAAAGAGTCGGGCATGACAGGGCAACGAACACTTTCACTTTCACCTCTTACTGGTCATGACTCCTGGAGATTCCCTGTGTCTGGCTCCCAGTTCCCTGTACATTCCCTGCCCCAGACCAGGTTCTCAGCCCCTCTCAGGTAGACGGTTGTGTCAACCTCCGATGGGTCTTGCTGCTCCCAATCTGGTATGTCTCCAAATTCTTTCCATGGTGCTACTACTCCAAAGCACATTCTGCAGTTCTTAGGAATCTGGAAAGAATTTTCTGGAGCCTTTCTTATAAAAGTTCCAGGGCATCTGCATGGAATTTATTTGAAGTTTCTTACATGCCCAGTGAAGGATAATAATATGCTTGTATGTATTAATATAGTGCAAGTGTTTTAAATAATAGTACTGTAATTTTTGAGATACTAACAGTAATTTGACCCTTTTTCACAAGTAGAGGCAGGTTAAATTCAATTGTCTACATTTTATTCATTCACTCATTGATTTAACAAATACTGATTGAAAACTTGAAAGTGTTCGTTGGTAGGTTGTATCCGATTCTTTGCGACCCCATGGACTATAGCCCACCAGGTTCCTCTGTCCATGGAATTCTCAAAGCAAGAATACTGGAGTGGGTAGCCATCACCTTCTCCTGGGGATCTTCCCAACTCGGGATTGAACCTGGGTCTCCTGCATTGCAGGTAGGTGGTTTACTGTCTGAGACATCAGGGAAGCCCCGGAGAACTTGCCATGTGTCCGTCAGGGCACTGGGGATCCCTGGAGGAGTCAGACCCACTGCTCCACCCACCTGTAGAAGTCGTGGTGACATTGGCAGATGTTTACATGCACTTTCCATGTGCCAGAGACTATACACATATCTTTAGTATATTATCTGGTGTGGTTTCCAAAACAATCCTTTGAGTTAGATTTCATTGTCCGTGTTTTATGAAAGGCAGTCAACACAGATTGAATAAACAGTCCAATAGGGGAAAATGTGGGGATTTCAGCCCGATGGTTCTCTCTCCAATGAAAGTGTTCCCAGCAAACTCTATCAGCAACTGTCACATAAAGCAAGAGCTCAGAAGATAAGGCAGAATGAAACGCCAGGCTAATAGCGACCAGCCACCACATTTGTCTAAGTGGAGTTGGGAACCATTGACCAAACGTGCTCAGGAATATTTTACAAGCATAAGTAGTGACTTGGTGCCTTGCAGAAACACAGGCCAGACCACGGCTGCTGTTAGAGAAAAGAAACAGCGTTCAGCTTGTTAAAGTAAGAACTTGTGTAAACTCCACGTCTGAGGTGTCAGATGCTGTTCCCTGATGTGATGCATTATCCAGGCAAGAAAATAACATGGCAAAGCCTCTCGCCCAGGCTCAGAAAGGAAGGAGATGTCTGAGCTGGCTGTCTGGATGTCTGGGAGAAATGGTTTCAGAACTTGGGAGTGTTTACAGCTGGGGAGGTGGTGTTGATTTCCTGTGAACCATGGAGGCAGCCCAAGAGGCAGCCCCTCGCTTTGTGAGTGTGTAGGTGAAGGGAGAAAGCAGAGACTGTTGTTATTCATCACACGTAAGACAGAGCGTGTTCTCTTTCTTCTGGCCTGAGCATCGTGAGGGATCTTAGCTCCGGAATCAGGGATCGAACCTGCACCCTCTGCATTGGAAGCATGGAGTCTTAACCACTGGACCTTCAGGGAAGTCCCAGGCATGTCCTTTTAAAAAATCATTTCACTCCTGTTGGAGATAATCAAGCAAATAATCTGTGAGCATTAAAGTTTCTAATTTCAAGTCAGTATGGAAGATTAGGCTCCCCAGCTTGCCTCACCTTTCTAAGGTGAGCACTTAGAAAGCTGTGAGGGGTGGGCGGCTCCACTGGGCCCCTGTGCTGGGCCCTGAGCTCAGCATTGCCCTTATGTTTCCTGATTTTATCTTTTTATGACCATTTTACAGCATAGGAAACTGAGGCGCCACAGAATAAAGCACCTTGTCCAGAGTCATCTCTTTTGATATGTGAGTGATAAGATTTGGACATAATGTCTACTGTTTGTGTCTGGCCCCAGAATTGAGGTTTTGTAGAATAACCAAGTTCTTTTTATTGTTAAGGGAAATTAGAGGCATATCCAAAAGGAGAAAGGATAGTTGAATGAACCTGTGTGCCGATGGCCCAGTCTTTATAAAAACGTGACCTTTCTTCTTTCATCGCTACTGTCACCGAGTTGCCCCTCTCCTTGATTATTTCAGGTGTATTGTTTCAGAAATTTTCAGAGGTATGTATCATTTTGGGGTAACTAGTATTTCTCAAAGATGAGAACTCTCTAAAAACCTAATCACAATATCATTGTCATGCCTTAGGGATTAAAAACGTTCGCTTAATATCAATAGATACTACTCAGTGTTCAAACTTCTTTACTCCTCTCGGATAAAAGTGTTGAATCAGATCCGCAAAAGCTCTGTGATTTGCAAATTTTTGCCTTGTCTCTTAAGTATCTGTTTATCTCAAGGTTTTGCTCTCTTTCCTCTTGCCAGATAGAGAAACTGGATCATTTCTCCTACAGTTTGTGCAGTCTGGGTGGTTCTTTTTAACACCTTCTTCTGAACTCTCCTACTTGCATTTCTTGTCAGTTGATTGTGTTAGAGCTAGAAGGCTGATCAGATTCAGGTTAATTTTTTTTTTTTTTTTGGTGCCAAAAATACTTCTCAGTGGTGATGTGTACTTCCTTTATGAGACATACTGTCTGGTCCCCTCTATGGTGTTGACAGCTATAGTTGATCATGGTCTTAATTGTGGTAACATTCGAATTCTAGCATTCCTTCTTCATTTTCTATTAAAAGAAAGTTCCTTATTTCAACTATTTTATTATCCTGAGATGAAAGTAGAAGTGTTAGTTGCTCAGTCCTGTCTGACTCTTTGCGATCCCATGGACTGTATCCCGCTTGGCTCCTCTGTTCTGGAATTCTCCAGACAAAAATACTGGAATGGGTTGCTAGTCCCTTCTCCAGGGGATCTTCCCGACCTAGGGATCAAACCCAGGTCTCCCATTGTAGGCAGATTCTTTACCTTCTGACCCACCAGGGAAGCCCTGAGATAGTATTGCAATAAGAAAAGGCAGGAACTTTTTGGCCCTGGTGCTAAGGTAGTTCCTATGGAGGCTTCCCCACACCAGCAAGCCTTTCTGGTGTCCACGAGATCAACTCACCTCTGACCCTGTCTGTCTGGAGATAGAATGAGGTTCCCAGGTAAAGGGCTCAGTCCTGCAAAACCTCCTTCCATTTCAGATGTCATTTGTAAGCCCAGATTGTTACCTGGGCTTCTAACTGAAGCATATAAATCATAGTTCCTATGACCCTATGGTTAGGTTGGATTCATTTGCTGGAGTGGCTCACAGAGCTCAGGAAGAACCATTTACTCACTAGATTACTGATGTTTTATACAAGGACATTAAAGGCATCAGCAACCAGGTGGAGAGACGCACAGGGTGAGGTCTGACAGAGGAGCTTGGGGCCCAGCACAGGGAAGCCTTGCAGGTCCCAGACTCAGGAGCTCTCTGAAACAAGGGACCAAAATGCTGTCTTGGGGGGCTTTGATGGAGGCTTCATTACATAGTCATAATTGACTAAATCATTTGCCAGTGTCGCTGATTCAGCCTCAAGCCCCTCTCTTTGCCCCAGAAATCAGGGGGTGGGATTGCAAGTTTTAACCTTCTAATTGGGACCGAAAGTTTCAACCTTCTGATCATACATCACAGGGTTGGTTCTCCTGGTCCCACCAGTGGTGGGATGAGTAGTCATTGACATAAACCCATTGTGATGCAATAGGGCTCCTTCCTCTGTCCATGGGATTTTCCAGTCAAGAGTACTGGAGTGGGTTGCCATTGCCTTCTCCGCTTATGAATAACAAGACACCTATTTTCACCTTTGTGGCCCTATATATGGGGTTAGCCAAAAAGTAAGTTCCTTTGGGTTTTTCTGTAACATCTTATAGAAAACCCAAACAAAAGTTTTGGTTAACCCAATGTAAGAAAAAACACACCCACACCCACGCACACCCACCTACCTTCCCAGGTGGCACAGCTGAAGAATCCTCCTGCCAGTGCAGGAGACTCAGGAGACTGGGTCTATCCCTAGGTCAGGAAGATCCCCTGGAGAAGGAAATGGCAACCCATTCTATTGTTCTTGCCTGGAAAATTCCATGGACAGAGGATCCTGGCAGGCTACAGTCCATGGGGTCACAGAGAGTTAGACATGGCTGGGCACACGTGCTTGTATACTTCTTACAAATCATAACAGTGATGATAAACATTTCACTAATCAGATTTTTTTCTAGCTCTTTTTGTCCTTACAGCATGTCCTTTTGGGGTATATAGTTATATTACTATGTTTAAAAATCATTAACAATGGCTCCTTTCTGTGTGGTTAGGACTCTAATTCAATGAGCAGTTAAACTTATCCCATGTTGCTTTTGATTTTTATAGATTACTTCTTAACACATAAGTTTTTATAATTATGTAAACTACATGATTTCAAAGTCAAATCTACAAAACAGGAATATTCTGAGAATTCTATCTTCTAAACCAGTCACTGCTATCTGTACCTTCCCTCACCTTTATAGTAGCCATTTATTTGTTTGTTTGGAGTTTTTATTTTTCTGTATTAAAAATGTTACCAAATGCACTTACATTATTAATATCTCCCTTTTCTTGAATAAAAGGTAGCTATTATATACATTTTCCTCCACCTGACTTTCCTTAACAATATAAGCTGTAAATAAAGGAACATGGCATTAGATGAAGAATTAGGATAATTAACATTGTATAGAGACAGAATCATTGAATTTTGAGAGATGGTGGTAATAACAGCAAATACCCCTATGACACTTACTCTGTGTTATGCCCTGTTCTAAGTGCTTCACATAAATTCACTCAATAATTCTCATAACAGTCATCCTCTGGAGTATGTACTGGTGCTGTCCCCATTCTACAGATGAAACTGAGGCGTGGGGAGATGAGTTAGATGACTTGTTCAAAGTCTCAGAGCTGGGGTCTGGCAGATTTGAATGCTGGTGTCTGCTTTCATATACCACACTTTGCTTTAGAATTGTGAGTCTGGTTTTGTAGGTTTTATGAGTACGGAAGTTATAATCCCTAGGCAATTAATAGTCTGCCTGCCCATGTGCCCTGTCCCTAGATTTCTTTCTTATTTTTTCAAATGGTCACTACTTTGCCTTGAGCTCCTTGTTGAGTCTAGAATTTGCTTTTATTAATGTCTAAGTGTTATAGTGTTATAAGCTAAAACTCGGCCTGTTGTTACTTCATGAATGCTCAGAAGACATGAGCTGCATGAGTCAGAGAGAAACGTTTATTTCTTCTGGTACGATAATCTGCATGTCGTTACTGTTCCTTTTGTCTTGTCCGTAGCACAGGGGTGATTTGGAGGGCATGATGGATAGGTGGATGTCTGCTCCTGCGGGGAGTTGTGTTCCAGGAGAGGAACGCTGCATTTGAGGAATCCACCGCTTTCCTAGCAGACAGTAAGCAAGCCTGTTCTCTGTCTGAAGGGGCAGTTCTCTCCTTTGTCAAGATGGCTTGCTGGACAATGGCAGGGTGATAAATGGCCTTGGCTTCATCTCACACACAGAAGTTGTGCAGGAGCTCAGAGAGGATCAGGGGCTGCTTCTTTCCATACTTGTTTTCAATTTTCATTTATTTTGGCTGCCTTGGGTCTCAGCTGAGGTGTGCTGGCTCTCGAATTGTGGTGCTCAGGCTTAGTTGCTCCCTGGCATGTGAGAAGCTACTTTCCTGACCAGGGATCTGACCTGCATCCCTGGCGTTACAAGGCAAATTCTTAATCACTGGACAGGGAAGTCCCCTTGCTACTTCTTCATACCTGTCTTATTGGCTTTAAAATGGTCAAATGGGCACCCTGTACCATTTCTTTGACAAACTACTGCTTTTTAAGACATCTGCCAATATTCCCTGACATAGTAACTCCAGGTTTTGTAGTTATCAGACTCTCACTATAGTAAAAACAAGAGCCCAGGGAGATCTCTTTGGAAAGCTGCCCTGAACGAATTACCAACACTTGCCACATTGCAGACCTGTGGCTTTTCTTTTTTATCTGTGACATAACATTTTGAAACCAGCCAGAGGCATGAGGTTGACAAGCATTGATCAGCTTCATTGCTGTATCATAGGTTTCTTTATTTCCTTTCTTTTTCTTGGTTGAACTTCTTTCCAGTGTTGAGCCAAGTTTTTCTCAGCCATGATTTTTATAATTCTGGACATCACGGCTCTGTCCAAGACTGTGATTATAACTTCACCTTTTCCTAGTAATACCTTGAGCTTTGAATGAGAGCTCTCTTGGGCGGGGGGTGGTCCTCTCCAGCAGGTTGGCATCCTCAGGGAATTTCCTGATTGAGGTGCTTGTATTAAGTAAGGGATATTAAGGGTCTGAGCCTTGCACCTTTGAGAGAGAGAGAAGTGATCTGATTAGTTAGGAGAAAAGGCAATGTAATGAACTTTTTGCCAATGTGGTTATCAACTCTGACCCACTGAGGGATCAGAGACTTGAGAACATTAAAAAACAAAACAAAACAAAAAAAAACAAGTCCTGGGTTGGGGGCAGGGGAGAGGTGAGGCCAGTGAGGGCAAAGGTCATTCTTGCCACACAGTAGCCCTTACCTTCTTCACTCTTCTTCACTTTTATTAGCTATGAGGATGGGATCTCTTCAACCAGCTAGATTATTAAGTCAAATATGTGAGATGTGGGTAAGCCTTAGCCTCCTCTCTCCTGGATTTTAATTCAGTCTCAAGTCTAGGGGTGAAGGAAGGGTGATTTGGGGGTTGCTGGTATGGGGGAAAGGGAGAGGGCTTGCCACTCCCTTCCTGATGGTGCCAAGGGAGTGTTTCGCATGACGGTGCCCTGGGCCCGCTACTGAACGGCGGTCAGTGCCCGTACCTAGCCTGCCTTTTAGGAGCTTTCATGCTTCTTGTTGGAAGGATCTGTTGTTTGACCAGCCTCTGTGGGTTATTTCAAAACCTCCAAACTGTTTCAGGGACATCCTACCACAATTAGCCTTGGGAACATAGGCTAATTGGGAATGTAAAGCTCATTATTAAGGTTTTCATGGGTCTGAATAGAGAGGATAAAGCCCTGCTACTTAGCAAACCACTGAGCACAGGATGCAGGTGGCCGAGTGACCACACTGCCAGCACCCCGCCCTGGCTCTCTGTTGCTCCCGAGCTCTGTGACTCAGTTTCCCCCATGGTGCAAGGGGAGCGATGATACCATTTCTCTTAATCGCAGTGTTGCGATGATTGTGGAACTGACGTGAAAATGCACCATTCCTAGCAGGTAGTGAGTGCTCAGTGCATTACTAAGTGGAGGACAGAATGTCTGCACAAGCCCAATCTCCTAGTTCTTACCTGGCTTTCGGTTTACACTGTAGCCGATTTTTTTCTAAATGTGACCTGCAGCTGCACTGTCCAGTATGGCACCCACTAGCCACACGTGGCTATTTGTCTTTTTTCATTTTTATTTCTTTTCAAAGTATTTTTTAATATGTGTATTTATCTGGCTGCTCTGGGTCTTGGTTGCAGGATCTTCAGTCTTTGCTGTGACGAGGCGAGCCTATAGTTGACATGGGAACTCTTCGCTGAGGCATGTGGGATCTAGTTCCCCGATGAGGGTCCCCTGCACTGGGAGTGTGGGGTGTCAGCCACTGGGAAGTCCCCACATATAGCTATTTAAATGAATTCAAGCCAATAAAATTAAAGATACGACTGTTCAGTTGCACTGGCTGGATTTCTTTTCTTCTTTTTTGGCTACACCATGTGACATGAAGGATCTTAGTTCTCCCTACCAGGGATCAAACCTGTGCCTGCTGCATCGGGAGTGTGAAGTCTTAATCTCAGAACCAGTGGGAAAGTCCCACCATCTGAATTTCAAGATGCAAGAGCCCCATGTGGCTCCTGGCTCCTGTTTGGGAACGTGTAGGCTATTGAACATTCCTTCTATGGCAGCAGGTTCTGTCAGACAGCTCTGGGCTGGAGGGTTTAAACCCCCGAGGGGTTTGATGACATTGTAATGACTGTTTAATTTTGGAACTTTTTTCCTGGTACTATTCCTCTTTCTATGTCCTTTTCTGCAGATAGAGAAGAATGTAGGTAGTGCTGATATAGGACTGCACAGGCTATTTCCGTGGCTGCTGGGATAAAGAAGCCCTTGCAGATGAAGTGGAGGAGGAGGAAGTTTCTCCAAGGTGAAGGCTAGGGTTGTCCTCAGGTGGCTGAGGGCCGCTGACTGCCTTTCAGTCCCTGTGATGGTCACAGAGGCTGCGTTTCCCCCTTGGCCACAGTCCCCAGGATGTTCTCGAGTTCCCACGCTCCATTCTGTTTCCCTCATGGGCACTTTGTGTCCCAATTTGTGTCCCTAAAATAAGGTCACTGTGATTGTGGGACACCAAAGGCCTTTCATTCATTTGCTGAGTATGGATAATTAATATTGACCCAACTTTGCTCTCAGAGTCCACATAGAAGNTAGCTGGAAATCTTCTACATGATATAATAAAGGAAATAGAAGATAATTTAGTTGATGAGTGAGTCAGTGCTTGATATTCAATATGCAATTCAATTCTTTGAGAATTTGGAAGTAACCATTCCCTCGAAGACTCTCAAGAGTCACTTGGACCGCAAGGAGATCAAAAAAGTCAATCCTAAAGGAAATCAACTCTGAATATTCACTGGAAGGACTGATGCTGAAGCTGAAGCTACAATATTTTGGCCACCTGATGTAAAGAGCTGACTAATTGGAAAAGACCCTGATGTTGGGAAAGACTGAGGCAAGAGGAGAAGGGGTCGGCACCAGATAGGATGGTTGGATGGCATAAGCCACTCAATGGACCTGAGTCTGAACAAACTCCAGGAGATAGTGAAGGACAGGGAAGCATGGCATGCTGCAGTCCATGAGGTTGCAAAGAGTAGGAGATGATTTAGTGACTGAACCACATCCCATCAGAAAATCTCCACAAGGCTAGTGGTGTGGTTCCACTGCCAAGTCTAAGCCCTACCAAGACCCAAACCTCTATTCATCCCCAAAGGCCTGTAGGTACTGGGAGATTACAAACAGAATTGTTCTCCACCTGAGAAGAGAAAAAAATTAAATACTAAGTACTCTAGGCCTGTAATAATAAGCAAATGTGCCCTAAAAAACGCCATCATGGAAAAAAAACAAAAGCAAAAAACCAAAAATTTGGATACTTCCTCTGTGCTTTTGTGATTTAGATTCTCTACCCCTCCTATTTTCTAGGACCTAAGAGCCATTCTTTGAAATGCAAATTTTAGAGAGATGTTTCTAATCAACAAGAAGAAAAAATTAAGAAGGAGGGTATTTGGAAACTGGACAAGAGAAAAATCCTCTCCACAAATATTAAAACTATATAAATTCTCTGTGTCTGTCTTTACGCTTATTTGTGTTTACACAGGTACACTCTAGATAGAATATTTCTCTACCACTGCATGATATTCCAACGTTAATTAGTAAAACAGGGCTAATTAGTCAAATGGAAGGCAAGCATATAAGAATTGCGAGTATATAAGGCAGGCAATCCTCATATAAGATCTCAGTTCAGTCGCTCAGTCATGTCTGACTCCTTGCGACCCCATAGACTGCAGCACGCCAGGCTTCCCTGTTGACCTCCAACTCCCAGAGTTTCCTCAAACTCATGGCCATTGAGTCAGTGATGCCATCCAACCATCTCATCCTCTGTTGTCCCCTTCTCCTCCTGCCTTTGATCTTTCCCAGCATCAGGGTCTTTTCAAATGAATGAGTTCTTCACATCAGGTGGCCAAAGTATTGGAGTTTCAGCTTCAGCATCTGTCGTTCCAGTGAACATTCAGGACTGATTTCCTTTACTATGGACTGGTTGGATCTCCTTGCAGTCCAAGGGACTCTCAAGAGTCTTCTGCAACACCACGGTTCAAAAGCATCAATTCTTCAGTGCTCAACTTTCCTTATAGTCCAACTCTCACATTCATACATGACTACTGGAAAAACTATAGCCTTGACTAGACAGACCTTTGTTGGCAAAGTAATGTCTCTACTTTTTAATATGCTGTCTAAGTTGGTCATAGCTTTCCTTCCAAGGAACAAGTGTCTTTTAATTTCATGGCTGCAGTCACCATCTGCAATGATTCTGGAGTCCCAAAAAATAAAGTTTCTCACTGTTTCCATTGTTTCCCCATCTATTTGCATGAAATGGTGGGACCAGATGCCCTAATCTTAGTTTTCTGAATGTGGAGTTTTAGGCCAACTTTTTCAATCTCCTCTTTCACTTTCATCCAGAGGCTCTTCAGTTTCTCTTCACTTTCTGCCATAAGGGTGGTGTTGGGGTATACTAAAATTCTCAGAAATATAGAAACTAACCCAAATTTTTTTCAAGTTCATATAATCTGGGGTAATCTTCCATAAATAAAAGCTAGTTGAAGTTTGTTGGCTTAATTAAAATAGGATATCTTCAGAGCTACAAGGACTTCCCAGGTGGCTCCGTGGTAAAAAAAAAATCTGCCTGCCAGTGCAGAAGTCATGGATCCTTGACTCAGAAGATACATGGGGGAGGAAATGGCAACCCACTCCAGTATTCTTGCCAGGATAATCCTACAGACAGAAAAGCCTGTTGGCTAGAGTCCACAGGGTTGCAAAGAGTCAGACATGACTGAGCATAGTACAATTCAGAGTTATAAGTACTTCATATAATTCAGACATACAACTTTAATTCTGGTTGAGTTTACTAGTCATATAAATTCATATTATATCTTTTACAAAATTTGTCAGCAAGAAAATTAGCTTGAGATAATGGCTGAGTTTGTCCAATGTCTCATGGGTTTTCATGAATAATCCAAACAAAACTGTTAGAGGCAATTGACTTATTGTAGATAGATATAAGTAGGGTAAGAGTTTTTAAGTAAACCTTTTGCAATAATTCTGTTTTAGGGTGTGTGTGGGTATGTATGTGTGTGGGTGTGTATATGTGTGTGCTCAGTCACTCAGTCATAACCTGCCAGGCTCCTCTCTCCATAAAATTTTCCAGGCAAGAATATTGGAATGGGTTGCCATTTCCTCTTCCAGTGACTCTTCCAGACTCGGGAACTGAACCCATGTCACTTGCATCTCCCGCATTGGCAGGCAGATTTTTTTTTTATCACTGAACAACCTGGGAAGCCCCATGTTTTAGGGTAAAAGTGTGAAAGCATTAGTCTCTCAATTGTGTCTGACTCTTCATGACCCCATGGACTGTATATAGCCCCCCATGCCCCTCTGTTCGTGGAATTCTCTGGGCAAGAATACTGGAGTGGGTAGCCATTCCCTTCTCCAGGGAATCTTCTCAGCTGAGGAAAAGAACCCAGGTCTCTTGAATTGTGGCTGCTAAGTCACTTCAGTCATGTCCAACACTGTGCAACCCCATAGACGGCAGCCCATCAAGCTCCCCTGTCCATGGGATTCTCCAGGCAAGAACACTGGAGTGGGTTGCCATTTCCTTCTCCAGTGCATGAAAGTGAAAAGTGAAAGTGAAGTTGCTCAGTCATGTCCGACTCTTAGTGACTCCGTGGACTGCAGCCCACCAGGCTCCTCCATCCCTGGGATTTTCTCGGCAAGAGTACTGGAGTGGGGTGCCATTGCCTTCTTGCACTGTAGGCAGATTCTTTTCTGAGCCACATGGAAGCCCCCATGTTTTAAGATATATATACTTAAAAATAGCCTCATAATCTTTTTGATAAATTGAAAGTTCAGTCTTGCTAACTTAAATGTTGGAAATTTACTGAATTCCCAAAGAAGAAATAAAAATTTTAATAATATGTATACATCCTATATAGGCTTCCCATGTAGCACAAAGGTAAAAATTTGCCCTCCAGTTCAGAAGATGCAAGAGACACAGGTTTGATAGCGGGGTCCAGAAGATCTCCTGGAGGAGGAAATGGCAACCCACTTCAATATTCTTACCTGGAAAACTCCAGGGACAGAGGAGACTGGTGGGCTACAGTCCATGGCATTGCAAAGAGTTGGAGACGACTGAGTGACTGAGCATAACATATATCTTGTATACGTGACAGAAACCCAGGAAAACTCAAAATACCCATTTTGAGCATCCAAAATGGCCATCGCCACCACCTTAAATACTGTTTGAAGCAAAAGACAGAAGAAAGATGTTGACATAGGAAAGATCGTTTAGGGGAGGTGACAGGGAAATTAAGTGGAAATAGTCTTGTTCAGGCTTTAGAGACAAGAAAGCAGAGCAGGCCTCTGACCTTGCTTCTGACCTGCCTGGACACTGTGCTGACGAGGTATCTGCCAGGAGGTGCACGGACTGTTCCCAGTAAGATGAGCAGCAATAGAGGTAAAATAGGGAGCAAGTTTTGGAATTCTTGAGCCCCTGGAGGAGGTCTAGCCAACCATGCATAGGGCTTAACAAAAGCCTATAACTCATAAGATAAAACAAATAGCATTATAAAAAAGATTAAAGTCTGCAGATGGAGATTGCAGCCATGAAATTAAAAGACGCTTACTCCTTGGAAGGAAAGTTATGACCAACCTAGATAGCATATTCAAAAGCAGAGACATTACTTTGCCAACAAAGGTCCATCTAGTCAAGGCTATGGTTTTCCAGTAGTCATGTATGGATGTAGGAGTTGGACTGTGAATAAAGCTGAGCGCCGAAGATTTGATGCTTTTGAACTATGGTGTTGGAGAAGACTCTTGAGAATCCCTTGGACTGCAAGGAGATCCAACCAGTCCATTCTGAAGGAGATCAGTCCTAGGTGTTCTTTGGAAGGAACGATGCTATAGCTGAAACTCCAGTACTTTGGCCACCTCATGCGAAGAGTTGACTCTTTGGAAAAGACTCTGATACTGGGAGGGATTGGTGGCAGGAGGAGAAGGGGATGACAGAGGATGAGATGGTTGGATGGCATCACCGATTTGATGGACACGAGTCTGAGTGAACTCCGGGAGTTGGTGGTGGACAGGGAGGCCTGGCTTGCTGCAATTCATGGAGTCACAAAGAGTCGGACATGACTGAGTGACTGAACTGAATTATGACTTATACAAGGAGCCTGGTGGGCTACAGTTGTTAGAGTCACAAAGAGTTGGACATGACTGAAGTGACTGTGCATGCACACATGACTTACAGGACTCTACTGGGAGAAAACTACTGGAAGCTTGTAATTCGTTTCCTCTAAGCTTTGCCTGATGTATCTCTTCCCTTTGTTCATTTTACTTTGCATCCTTTCAACGGAATAAATCTTAGCCATGAATATGACTATAGGTTGAATCCTCTAAGTCTTCTGAGCTAACCATCTAACCTGGGAATGGCTGTGGGGACTCTCTCTGTACAAGTGGTATAATGAGAAGGAAGGACAAATTTGGTAGAGATACAGAGTACAAAGATGAAATGAAACATATTAACCCTCATGTGCTGAATGAGAGTAGTGATTGAGTTGTCTACCTCGGAATCTCCATTCCCAGCTAGCTGATGTCAGTTCCAATAACCTTGATCAGGATGAGACCAAAAGGGAATAAAGTTTTTTCTGATATATCAGTATCTCTGTCTCAATTTCTTAATATAGTCCCCCAAATATGGGCGTTCACAACTAAGCAGAGAAAAGCAGTTTGAGTGGTAAGTATACACTATTATTAAAATTTTCAAGATCATTTTTTAATAGTGAT
>SJYQ01003199.1:94065-106238 GCA_006410935.1 Redunca redunca
ATCAATATCAGCGACATTTAAAAATTTTAGCTAATCTTTCTGTCCCTACCCCCCACACACATTTATTTTGACAACTGACTTAGTCTAAGAAGGGAGCTATATCTGCTGCCAAACTCCACTATCAAATTAACAAGTCAAATACAATTGTTTTCCAACATTAGCTCAAATATTCTAGGGTGACTAATTGAAGTACTGTTTCTGAGCAATTGGTAGCAAACTACTATGCATTTTAACAGCAAACAGTACTTATTTAAACTAACTAATAATAATGGAGATATATTTCTAGTTTATATATGAATATGTAATATGGGTTTTGTAGCCAAAACAGTTTGAGTCCAGGTGTTGCCACTTACTAGCTATGTGACCTTGGTAATCCACTTAACCCTTCTAAACCACAGGTTCCTCATCTATAAAATGGGAGTAAGTATAATACCAACATTCACAGGTGTGCTACAAAATTAAATTAGATAAATTATGTAAAATGCTTATTATAGTGCCTCAACATATAATAATTGCTAAATAAATAATGGATAAGCATTGCTTTATTATTGTCATAAACTGCTATATGGAGTAAAACATGATAATGGGTAACATTCCAGGTATGTTTTCTCACATGTAAACCCTGCAAGTTAAAAAGACAATAGAACATTTCCAAATATAGATGGTTCACTGACCTACCTTTTCCAAATTGCGCTGTATCCATTATCCCATTTTTCACAAAGACATAAACACCCTAGTAAAAAGGAGGGGAAAAAGGACATCTGTATTTTTGAAGATGTTGATAATTAGATCAAATAGCCCACATCTCTAAGAGTGTATGAAATTTCACCAAAATAAATCTAGCTTCTCTATTATCTATCAGGACACTTCTTGAACTTAGCTTCTCTTCTTGTTTTTCATCTATTTAACATGGATAATACACGTTATTATTTTCCTCATATAAATGGGTAAATTAATGCCTAGAAATAATCATTGCAGCTTACAGAAAAGTTATTACAGAAATACAAAGATTTATCATCTTATTTTATGACAGTGTAGAAAAATGAATGGAATTTTTAAAAAGCATGAAGAGAGGTACATTTCAGCTTAGAAGCAACATCTGCTTAATAAAGATGTAACAGCAACAACATTAATGATTTGTGGAGAAAACAACAAAAAGCCTAAACAAAGCGCTTCATCTCCCTATTTCTGAGTGTGCATTCAGTTCAGTTCAGTTGCTCAGTTGCGTCCAACTTAGCTATACCATGGACTGCAGCATGCCAGGCTTCTCTGTCCATCACCAACTCCCGGAACTTGCTCAAACTCATGTCTATCAAGTCAGAGATGCCATCCAACCATCTCATCCTCTATTGTCCCCTTCTCCTCCTGCCTTCAATCTTTCCCACCATCAGGGTCTTTTCAAATCAGTCAACTCTTCGCATGAGGTGGCCAAAGTATTGGAGTTTGAGCTTCAGCATCAGTCCTTCCAAAGAAATCCCAGGGCTGATCTCCTTCAGAATGGACTGGTTGGGTCTCCTTGCAGTCCAAGGGACTCTCAAGAGCCTTCTCCAACACCACAGTTCAAAAGCATCAATTCTTCAGCACTCAGCTTTCTTTATAGTCCAACTCTCACATCCATACATGACTACTGGAAAAACCATAGCTTTGACTATATGGACCTTGTCAGCAAAGTAATGTCTCTGCTTTTAATATGCTGTCTGAGTTTGTCATAGCTTTTCTTCCAAGGATCAAGTGTCTTAATTTCATGACTGCACTCACCATCTGCAGTGATTTTGGAGCCCAAGAAAATAAAATTTGTCACTGTTTCAATTCTTTCCCCGTCCACTTGCCATGAAGTGATGGGACCGAATGTCATGATCTAGTTTTTTGAATGTTGAGTTTTAAAGTGTGCATTAGAAAAATAAATAAGACATTTATCTTAGGATAGAAATCATTCTACACAGTTTTTCAATAGGAAGATAAATTCTCTGCAAATCAACATCATATTAACCCATTGGAGGGATTAAAGCTTTAAATCAAATTCCTCCTTTTACCTGTTTCTATTTTAATACAGGAAATATTGTTACACACATTTTTTTTCAATAGGTATTATCTCAATTACACCAGAAGAAAAATGAAGGTATGGAATAATTTACCAGTACCAATTGCCCATTGTCATGCTGTACTCTATCAATGGAACTACAAAACACAGTGTAAATATATAGTCTCCTTCTATGAACTAGATGCTATGAAATCATGGAATAAAAACAACAAAAGAAAACAATGACAACAATAAAAGATTTTCAAAGAAAAGAAAATAGAAATAATTACATTAAATAAGAAAAAAATGTTATTGCTATTGACAAAGTATTAGTACTTTGTCTCAGATACGTTCATGATGATCAGATGCAGAACCTGTTCACTGTGTTTTAAAGCTGTGCAAACCAACAGGTATCCTAATTGCCACTGAGCTATTTCTCCTTACAGATTGTCTCTTGAGAAAATGTTACCTTCGAAGTTATAATACTTACAGACCAGTTGATTGGGAATCATGTAACTGTTGAGGAAGAAAACTAGTCACTTCTTTTGGGAAATTTTCCTTATCTGTGTTTAGGAATTCACTTTTACCACTGGAGGTCACTGCTACCTAAATTTCAAAACACTAAGGAATAGGAATAGAAAATGAATTTGCCCTCCATGATTATAAGTTTAATGCAGAATGTAATTTGAATCAGAGGTAATTTTTAGAGAATAGATTATTTTTAAGAGAAAATTAGAGAGGAAATATTTACATTGAAGATGAAATGCATTTAAAGCACCCTCCTTCAACTTATTCAGTTCAGCATATTAACAGAATAAAAAGTTCTTTTGGTCTTAAATTGGGTGATGGAAACAATAGCAATTTAAAGATCTCTCAGGAACAATTTCCCTCACTGAAAACGACTTTGAGGACACTATGGAAAATGAGTTCTCAAGAGACTTCAGTCTGAATCATCCAGATGTTGACATAGCCTCAGGGGCATGATTCAGACCCTATTAGTTAAGCTATTTCTTGCTAAGACCAAACTATAGTACAAACTATAGTACAACTATAGTCAAACTATTAAGAGTGTATTAAAAGTCTATCAGAATTGTTTGACAGTCATAAAATAAAACACCACATATTCATCAGATGTTTGAAATGCCAGCTGAAATGACCATAGTTCAAAGATTTGCTATTTAAGGACATTAGAATTTTCTTTCTAAAAAGAATGGATTAGAAACAAAAAAGGCACAAGAGTTCACAATTGGATAGGTTATATTTGAGGAAAAGTTGTGTGGTTATTAGGTCACAATGATTAAAATAATAGTACTGACATTATCACCATGACATTGATACTGGAAATGTTGTTGTTAGCACACATCTATGTGGATGTGATAATGAAACAGCAGTAATGTGCTAGCTTATTCCACCATTCTACTGCTGGATAGTGTCGATTCAAAGCTAAGTACTAAAATAAGGTGAATTCTATTTTGTCCAATAGATGACTATAGTCAGAAATGTCTTATGAACCAAACCCAATATGTGAACATTTTACTTAGTCAAATAAGGAACAATGCAGAAGTAACTCAGAACTTCATGTAAAAACTCAAACAATGTTTTGTATATGCAGTGTGACATAAATGCTTGTTGAACTTCTTTAATCTATGCAGTAGTGGCAGAGTCCATTATATATGGCTACAAATTTTTTGCTGCTATTCATACTGAGAGATGGCATCTAATTCCTCTCCCATAAAAACTGTGTTGGCCTTAGTGACTTTATTTAACAACAAAATGTTGTACAAGTAACCTTCCTGGACATCTTAAGACAGGTAAGAAGCTTGGTGAATTGTGACTAGGGTTTCTTATAACATTTTCTCTAGATGCCCTGAACTGTCCATGTAAGTTATCTGACTACCTGAGGCTGGGTTTAGATGCTTCAGTCAACATTCCAAGCCAAGCCCAGCCTTATAGCCATCCGTGACAAGGTACCAGCGATGAGAATAAAGCTGTCTTGGACCCTCTAGATCAGTCCCTTCACCTGATGAATACCACTGAGTGACCTTTGTCAATAACATATGTGACAGAAGAATCAGCTATTTGAAGTATGATTAAATTTCTGACTCACAAAATCATGAGTTAGAATAGTTACCACTTTAAGCCATTAAGTTTTGGGGCAGTTTGTTACATATCAGTGGATAATTGGAACAACTGTTATGTAAGACAAATGAGAACCCTCTGATATTAAACCACTATCAGAATTCACTTACCTTGCACCAGCCAATATAATGACCAGTTGTAGTGCGAATGGATGCAAAGCCCATTTGTAAATGACCAGGCTGCTCTTCAACATATTTAGACTGGAGAGGTGGTGCAGTATATATGGGGAGCTAGAAGGGAAAAAGTTGATGTCAAAAATATAAAATAGCTGGACTTCTTTTTTCTAGCATATGGCAGGATAAGAATCCTTACCAACCTTGCTACTGAAAACAACTGAAAAATGCTGATAAAATATATTTTGCATGTGTGCTAGGTCACTTCAGTCATATCTGACTCTTTGAGACCCTATGGACTATGTAGCCTGCCAAGCTCCTCCAGGCAAGAATACTGGAGTGGTTGCCATGCCCTCCTCCAGGGGATCTTCCTGACCCAGGGATCGAATGTGCAACTCTTATGTCTCCTGCACTGGCAGGCAAGTTCTTTACCACTAACGCCAACTGGGAAGACCAAAATATATTGTAAACCATTTTAAATGCAGGAACAACCTGGTAACCTGTTTATAAAGACTATTCAAAAGCCAGACATTAAGTGAAGGCAAAAATGCAGAGATGAACAACAAAACCAGCTTTTATCTTGATGTCATTTGCTGTGAAACAGATGGTTAATGGAGTATGAATTCAGAAAACAAAACCCAGAATGAGCTTGAGGTGGGCAATCTTACTGGAGACCATTTAAAAACTGGCATCTCAAGGTGCTGCATCCCAAATTAAGGTTGAGCTAGAAATAAACATTTCACTGTAAGGGACTGTTAAGATAACTGATTGTCTCAAAGATTGGTCACTGAGTAGAGAAGAAAGAACATTTCCTAAGAATTTTCAGTCACAAGTGAGAACTCATAAACTACAGTACAAAACTATCTCAATAATCTAAGAAATCTGAAATCAAGTATACATGTAGTGTGGTCCCAGGCTGGTATCCCCCACAGATATGTAGCAGATGCAAATGAACAGATCCTCTCTGGAGGAAGTCACCCAGACTTCAAAGAATTACAACAGATAAAGTTCTATGAAATATGAAACACAATTTTGAAAAATTTAAAAAATTCAAAGAAGCAAAATTAGAAAAAAAATTAGAAAGGGTGTTGACAAGAGCTAGCAGAAACAACAAAGAGCAGAATCAGAGCTGCAAAAACGTCTACACTAGAACATATGATATGAAATACATTTTTTTTTTCTGTTGACAATGAGGGCTACTCCATTTCTACTAAGGGGATTCTTGCCCACAGTAGTAGCTATAATGGTCATCTGAATTAAATTTGCCCATTCCTGTTCATTTTAGTTCACTGATTCCTAAAATGTTGATGTTCACTCTTGCCATCTCCTGCTTGACCATGTCCAGTTTACCTTGATTCATGAACCTAACATTCCAAGTTCCTATGTACCATTTTTGTCTACAGGATCGGAATTTACTTTCAACACCATGCCCATTCACACCTGATCATCGTTTCTGCTTTAGCTCAGACAATTCATTCTTTCTAGAGCTATTTCTCTGCTCTTCCCTAGTAGCATATTGTACACCTACCAACTTGGAGTGCTCATCATCCAGAGTCATATATTTTTCCCTTTTTATACTGTTCATGGGTTCTCAAGGCAACAATACTGAAGTGGTTTGCCATTCCCTTCTCCAGTGGACAACATTTTTCCAAAACTCTCAACCATGACCCATCCGTATTTGGTGACAAGAGTCCAAAATTCAGTACATGGGGACAATCTCAAAAATGACAGAATAATCTCAGTTTGTTCACAAGGCAAACCATTCAATATCACAGTAATTCAAATCTATGCCTCAACCACTAATGCTGAAGAAGCTGAAGTTGTATGGTTATATGAAGACCTAACCTAGAACTAACATTAAAAAAAAAAAAAAAAGATGTCCTTTTCATCATAGGGGATTGGAATGCAAAAGTAGGAAGTCAAGAGTTACCTGGAGTAATAGGCAAGTTTGGCCTTGGGAGTACAAAATGAACTAGAGCAAAGGCTAATAGAGTTTTGCTACAAGAACACAATGGTCATAGCAAACACTTCTTCAAACAACACAAGAGATGACTCTACACATGGACATCACCAGATGGTCAATACCAAAATCAGATTATATTCTTTGAAGCCAAAGATAGAGAAGCAAAAACAAGACCAGGAGCTGACTGTGGCTCAGCGTGAGCTCCTTATTGAAAAATTCAGGCTTAAATTGGAGAAAGTAGAGAAAATCACTAGATCATTCAGATATGTGACCTAAATCAAATTCTTTATGATTATACAGTGGAGATGACAAATAGATTCAAAGGATTAGATCTGATAGAGTGCTTGAAGAACTATGGAGGGGGGTTCATAACATTGTACAAGAAGTGGTGACCAAAATCATTCCACAGAAAAAGAAATGCAAGAAGGCAAAATGGTTGTCTGAGGAGGTGTTACAAACAGCTGAGAAAAGAAGAAAAGTAGAAGGAAAATTAGAAAGGGAAAAATACACCCAACTGAATGCAAAGTTCCAGAGAGTAGAAAGGAGAGGTAAGAAAGCCTTCCTAAGCTAACAATGAAAAGAAATAGAGGAAAACTATAGAGTGGGAAAGACTAGATATCTCTTCAAGAAAATTGGAGATATCAAGGGAATATTTCATGAAAAGATGAGCACTACAAAGGACAGAAATGGTAAGGACTTAACAGAAGCAGAAGAGATTAAGAAGAGGTAGCAAAAATACACAGAACTATATAAAAGCCTTAAGACCTGCATAACCATGATGTTGTGATCACTCACCTAGAGCCAGACATCCTAGGGCATGAAGTCAAGTGGGCCTTAGGAAGCATCACAATGAACAAAGCTAGTGGAGGTGATCAAATTCCAGCTGAGCTATTTAAAATCCTAAAAGATGATGCTGTTAAAGTGTTGCACTCAATATGCCAATAAATTTCGAAAACTCTCAATGGCCATAGGACTGGAAAAGGTCTGTTTTCATTCCAATCTCGAAGACAGACAATGCCAAAGAATGGTCAAACTATCGTACAACTGCATTAATTTCGCATGCTAGCAAGGTAATGATCAAAATCCTACAACCTAGACTTCAGCAGAACATGAACTGAAAAATTCCAGATGTACAAACTGGATTTAGAAAAGGCAGAAGAATCAGAACCCAAACTGCTGACATTTGTTGGATCATAGAAAAAGCAAGAGAATTCCAGAAAAATACTAATTCTGCTTTATTGACTATGCCAAAACCTTTAATTGTGTGGATCACAACTGCAGAAAATTCTTAAAGAGATGGGAATATCAGACCACCTTACAGGTCTCCTCAGAAACCTGTATGCAGGTCAAGAAGCAATAGTTAGTACTGGACATAGAACATGGACTGGTTCAAAATTGGGAAAGGAGTATGTCATGGCTGTATATTGTTATACTGCTTATTTAACTTATATGCAGATTACATCATAGGAAATCCAAGGCTGGATGAATCACAAGCTGTAGCCAAGTTTGTCAGGAGAAATATCAACAATCTCAGATATGCAGATGATACCACTATAATGGCAGAAAGCGAAGAGGAACTAAAAAATCTCTTTATGAGGTTCAAAGAAGAGAGTTAAAAAGCTAGCTTACATAATGGAGTATTACTCAGCCATTAAAAAGAACACATTTGAATTAGTTCTAATGAGGTGGATGAAACTGGAGCCTATTATACAGAGTGAAGTAAGCCAGAAAGAAAAACACCAATACAGTATACTAACACATATATATGGAATTTAGAAAGATGGTAACAATAACCCTGTATGCGAGACAGTCAAAGAGACACAGATGTAATGAACAGTCTTTTGGACTCTGTAGGAGAGGGAGAGGGTGGGATGATTTGGGAGAATGGCATTGAAACATGTATAATATCATATATGAAACAAATCGCTAGTCCAGGTTCGATGCATGATACTGGGTGCTTGGGGCTGGTGCACTGGGATGAGCCACAGGGATGGTACAGGGTATGAGGGAGGGGGGTTCAGGATGGGGAACACATGTATACCTGTGGTGGATTCATGTTGATGTATGGCAAAACCAATACAATACTGTAAAGTAATTAATCTCCAAGTAAAATCAATAAATTTATATTAAAAAATTTCAACATTCAAAAAACTAAAATCACGGCATGGCATCTGGTCCCATTCAGTTCAGTTCAGTTCAGTTCAGTTGCTCAGTCATGTCCGATTCTTTGCGACCCCATGAACTGCAGCACACCAGGCCTCCCCATCCATCACCAACTCCCAGAATCCACCCATACCCATGTCCATCAGTTGGTGATGCCATCCAACCATCTCATCCTCTGTCGTCGCCTTCTACACCTGCCCTCAATCTTTCCCAGGATCAGGGTCTTTTCAAATGAGTCAGCTCTTCACATCAGGTGGCCAAAGTACTGGAGTTTCAGCTACAACATCAGTCCTTCCAATGAACACCCAGGACTGATCTCCTTTCCCACCACTTCATGGGAAATAGATGGGGAAACAGTGGAAACAATGTCAGACTTTATTTTTTGGGGCTCCAAAATCACTGTAGATGGTGACTGCAGCCATGAAATTAAAAGACGCTTACTCCTTGGAAGAAAAGTTATGACCAACCTAGATAGCATATTCAAAAGCAGAGACATTACTTTGCCAACAAAGGTCCGTCTAGTCAAGGCTATGGTTTTTCCAGTGGTCATGTATGGATGTGAGAAGTGGACTGTGAAGAAAGCTGGGCGCTGAAGAACTGATGCTTTTGAACTGTGGCTTTTGAGAAGATTCTTGAAAGTCCCTTGGACTGTAAGGAGATCCACCCAGTCCATTCTGAAGGAGATCAGCCCTTTGGAAGGATTTCTTTGGAAGGAATGATGCTAAAGCTGAAACTCCAGTACTTTGGCCACCTCATGAGAAGAGCTGACTCATTAGAAAACACTCTGATGCTGGGAGGGATTGATGGCAGGAGGAAAAGGGGACAACAGAGGATGAGATGGCTGGATGGCATCACCAACTCAATGGACGTGAGTTTGAGTGAACTCCGGGAGATGGTGATGGACAGGGAGGCCTGGCATGCTGCGATTCATGGGGTCGCAAAGAGTCGGGCATGACTGAGCAACTGAACTGAACTGAACTGAACTGAAGAGGATAGATCATAAATATTCTCACCACACACACACAAGGAAAATGGTAACTATATAAGATGTCAGGTGTTAAATAGCTTGACTGTGCTCATTTCACAATGTATACATATGTCAAAAAATCAAGCTGTACACTTTAAATTTAAGAAGGCTTTCTTATCCTTGCTATTCTCTGGGACCTCTGTATTCAGTTAGATATAGCTTTTCCTTTCTCCTTTGCCTTTCAATTCTCTTCTTTCCTCAGCTACTTGCAAAGCCTTCTCAGACAACCTCTTTGCCTTCTTGCATTTCTTGGTCACTGCCTCCTGTAAAATGTTCTGAGCCTCCGTCCCTAGTTCCTCAGGCACTCTATCAAATCTAATAAGGACAGAAATGGTATGGATATAACAGAAAAAAAAAAAAGTGAAGTCACTTAGTTGTGTCTGACTCTTTGTAACCCCATAGACTAGAGCCTGCCTGACTCCTCCTTCCTACTGGTGTAGGTTTCCATTTCCTTCTCCAGGGGATCTTCCTGATCCAGGGATTGAACCCAGGTCTCCCATACTGCAGGCAGATTCTTTACCATCTGATCCACCAGGGAGGCCCATGAGAAGATATTAAGAAGAGGTGGCAAGAATACACAGAGGAACTATGAAAAAAAAGGTCTAATGACCAAGATAACCATGATGATGTGTTCACTCACCTAGAGCCAGACATCCAGCAATGTGAAGTCAAGTGGGCCTTGGTAAGCATTACCATGAGCAAAGCTAGTGGTTGTGATGGAATTCCAGCCGAGCTATTTAAAGTCTTAAAAGATGCTGCTGCTTTAGTGCAGCATTCAATATGTCAACAAATTTGGAAAATCAGCAGTGGCCACTGAACTGGAAAAGGTCAGTTTTCATTCCAACCCCAAAGAAGAGCAATGCCAAAGCATGTTCAAACTACAGTGAATCTTCAGTCATTTCACATACTAGTAAGGTTATTTTCAAAATCCTTCAAGCTAGGCTTTAGTAGTATGCGAACCAAGAAATTCCAGATGTACACACTGGGTTTCAAAGAGGCAGAGGAACCGGAGATCAAATTTTCAGCATTTCCTTTTTTTTTTTTTTGCCTAAATTTATTTTAATTGGAGGCTAATTACTTTACAATATTGTATTGGTTTCGCCATACATTGATATGAATCCACCATAAATATACACGTGTTCCCCATTCTGAACCACCCTCCCACCTCGCTCCCCATACCATTCCTCTGGGTCATCCAGTGCACCAGCCTCGAGCATCCTAAATCATGCATCAAAACTGGACTGGCAATTTGTTTAACATATGATAATATACATGCTTGAGTGCCATTCTCCCAAATTATCCCACCCTTGCCTTCTCCCACAGAGTCCAAAAGACTGTTCTATACATCTGTGTCTCTTTTGCTGTCTCGCATAAAGGGTTATCGTTTGTCAGGAAGTGTTTAACAGGAGGATTCCTACATACTGTTTCTCACAAGTCTTTTGTTTCTTTCTAAGCAGAACACCAGGCTGCTCTGAGGAACTGAGATAATTGTGTGAGACAGAGCTTAAATCTCCTTTAGTAAACATTCTCTTTACGACAAAATTACCCAAGTCCGAGGTCAGTGGCGGCCGGGAGGAGACACCCTGTGTCCAATGTCAGGGGCAGCAGCTGAGAGGAGCTGCCACGTGTCTGAGGCCAGAGGCGGCAGCCAAGAGGAGCTACCCCAAGTCGGAGGCCAGGGGCGGCCAGGAGAAGCCACCTCACATCCGAGGCCAGGGGCAGTGGCCGAGAGGAACAACCCAAGGAGCCCTGGCGGCACAGGCACAGGAGGGCCTAGAGGAGCTATCCCACGTTGAAGGTCAGGAAGGGTGGCGGGAGGCAATACCCCTCGTCCAAGGTAAGGAGCAGCGGCTGCGCTTTGCTGGAGCAGCCGTGAAGAGATAACCCATGCCCAAGGTAAGAGAAACGCAAATAAGATGGTAGGTGTTGCAAGAGGGCATCAGAAGGCAGACACACTGAAACCATACTCACAGAAAACTAGTCAATCTAATCACACTAGGACCACAGCCTTGTCTAACTCAATGAAACCAAGCCATGCCCGTGGGGCAACCCAAGATAGGCGGGTCATGGTGGAGAGGTCTGACAGAATGTGGTCGACTGGAGAAGGAAGTGGCAAACCACTACAGTATTCTTGCCTTGAGAACCCCATGAACAGCATGAAAAAGCAAACTGATAGGATACTGAAAGAGGAACTCCCCAGGTCAGTAGGTGCCCACTGCAGATCAGTGGAGAAATAATTCCAGAAAGAATGAAGGGATGGAGCCAAAGCAATAACAATACACAGCTGTGGATGTGACTGGTGATAGAAACAAGGTCCAATGCTGTAAAGAGCAATATTGCATAGGAACCTGGAATGTCAGGTCCATGAATCAAGGTAAATTGGAAGTGGTCAAACAAGAGATGGCAAGGGTGAATGTCGACATTCTAGGAATCAGCAAACTAAAATGGACTGGAAAGGGTGAATTTAACTCAAATGACCATTATATTTACTACTGTGGGCAGGAATCCCTCAGAAAAAATTGGAGTAGCCATCATGGTCAACAAAAGAGTCCGAAATGCAGTACTTGGATGCAATCTCAAAAATGACAGAATCATCTCTGTTCATCTCCAAGGCAAACCATTCAGTATCACAGTTATCCAAGTCTATGCCCCAACCAGTAACGCTGAAGAAGCTGAAGTTGAATGGTTTTATGAAGACTTACAAGACCTTGTAGAACTAACACCCAAAAAAGATGTCCTTTCATTATA